>CM050165.1:134798969-135081469 GCA_027410445.1 Discoglossus pictus | reverse complement strand
GCTTCCTATGTTTGACAGGTTCTTCAAGGACAAAAACATTTCCTCAGGAGTATTCTATGCATTTTGTCCTCCTTAGGAAAGTGTTTTAAAAAAACAAAAACAAAAACAGAAACTGAAGAGGCAGCTGTACTAGGAAGGAGATATTAGAAGCTCTGGGGAAGACTACGCATGGAGAGGAAGTGATTGCACTGCACCGACGCGCAAGGTGGTTGAGCACCCACCTCCTTCTTTCTGAAAATGAGATTAATCTTCTAAGTGGCAAAGATGAGCTAAAGGGACATGGAAGGTTTCTGGATTTCACTGGGAATAAATATACATATGTATATCTACTTTATGTATACTTTATTTCATTAAGTCTCATAGCAAGCAATCCGTGGCAGTATTCAGCAACATGCTGCTTGAGATAGGTCACGTCACACTCTTTGTGTATTCATGAGCTGCATTGGCTACAGAGTGCAAAACCAAGCAGAGAAAATTTGTAAGATTTTCGTCAGAAAAAAAACACCAGAGCTTTAAAGCACTTCCTCATAAAAAAAAAAAAATGAATATATACAAACGTATATTTTATTCCTAGTGTAATTTATAAAATGTCTTTTCCCTTTAAGCAGATATCAAAAAATGCCACTTTTATTACACCATTGGTGGATATTTGGAACTAGCAACTTGCCGGCCAAAAATGACTGCAATAAAGTCTGAAGTCTGGCAATGCGGTTTGCCACACAATGCAAGGCTCTCCCCCCTCGAACTTCTGGGCCTCACAATGAACGCCTTAGCCTCTCCCCACTCTCTTATCCCTATGTCTGTTTTCCTCCTCCCCACCGCCCGGCCCTGTGTCCCCCCCCCCCCTATTTCCCTTTCAATTATTTCCCTCCCCTGTGTCTCTTTCCCCCCTCTATCATCCCTGTGTCTCTTTCTACCCTCTCACCCCTCTCCTGTGTCTTTCTCCTCTCTCTCCCTGCTCAAGTCTTGCGGGCCTCAATATGAGTGGCTAAGTCTTACTGCCTTTTTGCCTCGTTTTGAGACTTTTTCAAAACTTTATGGGTTTACAACCTGTGAGTGGGGTTTGCAACCACACTCACAGGCTCACTGCCTCCGCCTGTGCTGTGTGTAAGGTTGTAAGTTATTTTTTTAAGTAATTAGCGTTTTTTTGGGACTACCGCCGGATTCCGAGTTGCAGGCTTGAAAAAAATGGCCGTTAAAGTCGTATTTTTTTCAAAGTGTTGCGTGCCTCGCGCCCATCGTGGGCCTGGCAATGAGTGCCTTTGGCGCTCTTTGCCAGCCTTTTTCAAAGTCTTGCGGGCCTCGTGATGAGCGCCTTTGTCGTTCACCGTGCTACCTGCAATGAGCGCCTTTGGGGCTCAATGTGCATGCACAACCCGTAGCTTTTAACAGGCGTTATAGAAAAACTTGCAATTACGACAACTATTATAATTTAACTATTAAAAAGGCAACCTCTAAATGTAATAATATAAATATGTAAATCACAGCGTAAACCAGACTAGGGTTACCACTTGTATTGGTTCCTTAAAGTATCTGGTACACCAAAGACTCTATTTTTTTTTTAAATGTAGCAACCAAATCTAATGAAAACAATCAAACAAGTATGTATACATAAACTTTATTGTTAAAACAACGCCGCAAAATCAAACACCAAAAAAGAAAAATATATATTTACACTATTTACAAGGAGGTCAAACCTGTATATAACAGGTAAACTGCCATTAGTAAACCCTCATACTTCTATTTTCTCACAGTAAGCACTGCCACCTTTCTGGGCAGATATTTATTTATGCTGATAGTGAAGAATTTATATATAATATAATTATGTCAAGGTAACACAAGTCCAATTTATAAGACTTATATTCCTATTATGTTGCTTTAATTTTAATGAACATTAGGACTCTAAAGTTATTTATTATTCTCCACCCGTTAGCAGTACTTGCCTAATTGATATAATACAGGTCTGAGATAACTTAGAGTCCTTTACTCGCTACTCCAGCACAGAAGCTCATACTACAGTTTAGTGTGGCTCTCTGTCAATATATCAGCAAAATAAGGAGAGACCAGGAGTGGAAAGAAGGTAATGTAAACTTTATCTTACCTTGTGTTGTTGTATTTTACCATCTCCATGTCAAGTAATTAAGAATGCTTACTTCCATAATGTTGTTTGAGGGAGCAGTTACTTTCAGATCTCCTGTAATTCCTGATGTACGTTTCCCTGTATATTCGTTACAGATTCATCAGGGGAATATCAAAATCCTCATTTAGCGGGTATTTAAGCCCGATTTGCGTAATTGAACGTGATTGCGTCACGAATTACAGCGTGACTCGTAATTGGTTGCTAGGCAGATTACATTTTTTTTTAAAACAGCTCACTGTGTGAGTATAAATACTTCTTATGGCGTTTCTACTTGTTTGGATATTTTCAATACTACTCAATGCATTTATATCTAGTAAATTAGTATTTAAATTATTTCTGAATTACAGTGTCTTTATCACTGAGGTTGGGACACACTTTCTGCCATTTAAGTGAAATTCTATTGACTTTCCATGTTAATTCTTATTTTCATGACATGATACTATTAATGTCATTGCATCTATATTTGGATTTTATCAAATTTGTATTTGTTTTGAATATGCTTCTATTCTAGTATGACTTAAATTCTCTTCTATTATGGTATTATGCCTAGTATATGATCTATCTTAACAACTGTGTCTATTTGTTCACTCCTATAAATATGTTACCTGTCCTGATTAACCTCTAGATGGATCCTGAACCCTAGGTAAAATTATCCTAGGGGGACAGGGTGATGGAGGGAGGGAGAGGTTTGTTTTAGAGAAAGGTAGGATAAAGATAGCCACTATGACTAAAATTCCAAACTAAATTTTAAAATGTACCCTTTAAATGAATGGGGCAAATGTGAAGCCCTCATTGAGTCCCATGGGGCCAAACTCTTTAGGTGGAAAATCCACCAAGCTTCTCTCTGCAGTAGTCTCTGCTCAATGTTGCCACGCCGATCAGGAATTTTCACTTTCTCAATACCTGTAAATTTGAGCGACCTAACATCACCAGCATGCTGGGAAATCACATGACGTGCTACTGGAACATCCAATTTATTGTGTATTGAGTTAATGTGTTCCAGGGTTCTCCTACGGAGCTGTCTTGTCGTCTTTCCGACATACTGGACCACAGACCGACAGGAGATTGGGTACACAACTGATGTCATTCTACAATTGATCGTGTCTTTGATATTATATTTTTGTTGATCAACAAAGCTCATTATCTCAACAGTTTGTTGCATATATGTGCAGGCCTTACATGAGCCACAGCTTTTCGATCCTATTTTTGTCTTTGTTAGCCATTCACAACCTGCTTTTTGGGGGGCATCATAATGGCTATGTACCAATTTATCTTTGATATTGGGGGCACGTTGAAATGTTATAGAGGCTCTTTAACTTATAATGTTTTTTAGGTCACTATCTGTTTGAAGGATGTGCCAATGTTCTTGTAGAATGTTTCTTATTTTTTCACTGTGTACATTTAAGGTCCCAATAAGTCTGATCTGATTTTCAGATTGCTGCATCCTTTGGGAATTTTTCATCAACATTTCGCCTTGTTTCTTTATTTTCGCTTTTGCATATGCTTTTTTAAGCGTGTTGTGTGAATAGCCTCTATGGCGGAATCTCAGATATAAATCCTTCGCCTGTTCCTTAAAGTCCGAAATCAGTGTGCAGTTGCGCCTCAAATGCAGATATTGACTAAACGGGATACTATGGATTAGATGTATTGGATGATGGCTAGTGGCTAATAATAGGCTATTAGTTGCCGTTTCCTTTCGATGAGTTTTGGTTATCAATCTATTATCAGTCGATCGCATGATTAATAGGTCCAAAAATTCAATTTGGGCTACATTAACTGTATGTGTATATACATGTTGGACCTCCTTGTAAATAGTGTAAATATATATTTTCTTTTTGGTGTTTAATTTTGCGGCGTTTTAACAATAAAGTTTATGTATTTATTATGTAATTTTTTTCATTAGATTTGGTTACTACATTTAAAAAAAATAGAGTCTTTGGTGTACCAGTTTCTTTAGGGAACCAATACAAGTGGTAACCCTAGTCTGGTTTACGCTGTGATTTACATACAACAACTATTATATGTGATATCTTGCAACAAAGCTGTAGCATTTTATACAGGGAATCCAAACGTGATCATGCATCAGGCTTTATTACTATTGATAGGGGCACTGATTGATTTACCTTGTATGCCCATTTACCCAATCTGCTGTCATATTCAGTTTTTTTTTGTTATTATTATTAGGTAAAGATGTATTCTTGAACATGGCTTTATAATCTATCATTGCACTTTTAGGATTCTAATGAATGAATCCCTAGTGCTGTAAACTTGAGTTTGTAAGAAATCCTAATGACACATATTTTATCAACTGCAAAGAATTTCTGTGCTATCCTGCAGTCTGTTATTAAGTGATCACTGCAGGCCACTTAATTTAAAGTATGTTGCTGTCATCTTAAAGTGATATTAACATGCTTGATAAATGGTACATATACTGTAGAGAGGATCACATCTCTCTTCTCGATGAAAGTGACACCAGTGGGGACATTTTTTATAGAGGCACTTGATTTTAGTATTGACTTTTCAGAAGGCAATATTTTTCCTGGCCACTTTTGAATCAATGTAGAGTTTGTTGATTTATCTTTATACTGCTAGTGTAGTGTGTTATATAGTTTAGGAGTTAGTTATTTCTGCAGCAGCTGTGTGAAAGTTAGAAAAAGATGGCTTTATATACTAGATATTTGAATTTTTTTTTTTATACAATTATAGGATCATTGTTAAAGGTATATCTAAGTTTCCCTGTTTTTCCCTTTTTCTAATCTAATATCAGTAACATACATTAAATTGATTAATTCTATAAACATACAGATTTATTGTATTTAAAAATAAAATTAGTTTTTCACACCCCCAGAGCTGCTTGCATAGGCACAGTGTACCTACCGATAGAAATGCTGAATTTGGGTATGGATTTTAACCCTATACGAGCTAACAGCAGCACAGTTCCGAGATCAGCAGAGCAATGTCTGGGCTCCTCCTTGCTTCTTTGTTGAGGGGAAAACAATACTACACATCCCATGATGCTTTGCTGCACAAAGATTCATATCCGATTAAAACAATGTATTAGCTGCCTGTGATTGGCCAAAACAAATTATGAATTTTATGCTAATAGCTGTGATTTCCATAGGTATTAACTCTCAAAAACAATCAAGAGATATAGCAAGTGTTAGGGTAAGTTTTTATTTTTTTTTATTTTTTTTTAACATTCAGTTTTATTAGGCAAGGGTAGGATACATTACAAACATTAAACCATCATTTCCGGAAAATACATCAATCATGACAGCAATAACTTCATGTTTTTTATATCCTGCAAAGCTAGTTCTGACTTGTAATGGATCTACATGATAGAGTGCTATATCGTTAGTACTTCCCCCGGGAAGCCATCTGTCCTTGCCTGTTTTTCAACCATTTTTTATTTTTCCTCCTTCCCTTTCCCCCCTCCCCCCCCCCCCCATCCCATCACGCTGATACCCTCTGGTTTCCCGGTTAGGTAAGATAGTAAGAAGGAAGCAAAACCGCTGGGGGGGGGGGGGGGGGAGAGAGAGGAGAGGGGAAAAAGCCAAACCGGCGTAAAAATAGAAATAAACAATAACTAATTTAAAGAACTATTCCTTTCCGTTCCATTATTCTGAAGCGTTTCTTACCTCCATCCACCTCCTCCGGTGTCCTCTGTTCTCCCCCCCTCCACCCTGGTTCACTGGTTTATTTTGCGTTCTAAAGATATGCTATCGGGTTCTAATTGCCATGGAGACCACACTTCCATAAATCTAGGAATTGAATCTTCCAAGAGATGTGTTAATCTTTCATTTATTAAAATATAATTTAATTTGTTTTTCACTGCTTGTATGCTCACATTTGAGGATTTCCACTGCCGAGCAACATGGCTTTTTGTAGCCAGCATTAGGTATTGTAGTAGCTTATTTTGATGGGATGTCAGTAGTGAGTTGGGGAGGCCTAAAAGGCCAATTTCAATGGATTCATGTATTTTGGTTTTAAACATTTTTGAAGCTAACTCAAATACTTCTGCCCATAGTCCTTTCACAGTATGGCAAGTCCACCATGTGTGCAAAAATGTCACGGAGTCTCCACAGCCTCTGAAGCATTTATCATTTTGGGTTAAACCCCATTTAAAAAGTTTAGCTGGTGTATGATATATTTTGTGCAGGACTTTTATCGATGTCTCCAAAACGCTGTAGTTTAGGGATCCTCTAGTTAGGCTGCGCCAGCTTTGTTTCCAGATTGTTTGGTCTAGCGTGTATCCTAGGTCCTCTTCCCATTTCTGTATGAATTTAACTTTTTGTGACTTTTGTGGCTCATTAAATGTGTTATAGAATAAGCTTATCATATTACTCGACAGTGGATGATCTCTACAAATTCTGATTAGCCAATTGGTTTCCGGTGCTCCTAGCGCAGTTATTGTGGAATTTACAAAATGTCTTATCCTACAGAATGTATAGTGTTCTCTTAAAGGTAGGTTGTAAGTAGTCTTTATGTACTCATATGTGTTCAATGCCCCATTTTGATACCAAGCTCCAAAAGTTAACAGGCCTTTGGATTTCCACCAGTGTTTAGACATTGTAGACAATTGCATTGTCAGTAGGGGGTTTGGAATAATCAGAGAGATGCTTGCTAATGGAGGGGCTATGTGATAGTGTTGAGTTGCCCATGACCATAACCCCAGAGAGTGTTTGGTTATTGGGTTCGCTACTTTTCCCCTTAAGATGTTTGACTTGGGAAGCCATATGATGGTGTCCCATGTGTATGGGGGCATTTATATATTTTCTATAAAGACCCATAGAGGTTGATGACGGGAGAAGTGCGCCATGGGGATAAACGAGAGTTGTGCTGCTTTATAGTACAATTTGAGGTTGGGGCATGAGAGACCTCCTTTAGTTTTAGATAAATACATGGTAGATTTGGAAATTCTTGCGGATTTGTGATTCCAGATAAATTTAAAGATTTGATTTTGGAACTTTTCTAGATCTTTGTAAATTATTGGGGTCGGAAGTGTGCGAAATAAGTATAGTAGCCGGGGAAGAATATTCATTTTAACTGCATGTATCCTGCCTAGCCATGTTATTCTATTTTTTGACCATCTTTGTAAGTCTAATGTTAATTCTTTGAATAAGGGTACATAGTTAGCTTTATAAATATCTGTTATTCTTCTGGTTATATATACCCCTAGATATTTAATGTGTGAATCAGGCCAGGTGAAATTGAAGTTTTGTTTAAGATATTGCGTCTCTGATTGGGTAAGTGCTATACCTAGTGCTTCCGACTTTGCTACATTTTATAGTGAGCCCCGAGAGACTTCCAAAGTGGTTAAGGGTATGAATAAGTTCTGGGATGGAGGTGGATGGGCTTGTGAGTGAGCCCAGGAAGTTGTCTGCAAAGAGACTGCATTTAAAGTGGTGGTGGCCTATCTGGATCCCCTTGATTTTTGAGTTTGCTCTTATTGACTGTGCCAATGGCTCCATTGCTAGAGCAAAGAGTAAGGGCGAGAGGGGGCATCCCTGCCTGGTTCTCCTTTGTACCTCAATTTGCGCCACAGTGTCGCCTGGTAATTTCAATCTGGCCTTGGGAGATCTATAGTAAGTTTCAATTAGGTCCATAAATTTCCCTCCAAAACCAAATTTGAGTAATACCGCTTTTAGATAGGACCATTCTACGGTATCAAAGGCTTTTTCTATGTCTAAGGCTACTAAACACGTTGGGGTGTGATTTCTAGAAGCCCACGATATTAGGTTCAAGGTGCGTCTGATGTTATCTCCTGTTTGTCTGTAAGGGACAAATCCCGTTTGGTCCTTATATATAAGTCTGGGGAGAAATTGGGCGATTCTATTAGCCATTAGTTTTGCTAAAATTTTTATGTCCCCATTGAGGAGTGAAATTGGGCGATAATGTTTTGCTTCTAGGGGGTCACGCCCATCTTTATGGAAGAATATCAAGTCCGCTTGGTTTAATTCTTGGGGCATTTAATGACCCTCTAGGATCTGGTTGAACAGAGTAGTAAGGTGCGGGGTAAGCGTGTCTATGTATTTTTTATAGTATAAGCTGGTGAATCCATCCGGGCCCGGTGCCCTCCCACCTTTCAGACTATTAATGTTTTTTTTAACTTCGGTTTCCCCCACTTTTGAATTAAGGAGCTCCTTTTCCTCCTCGGATAAAGTGGGCAGATCACATGACTCCAAAAACCCCTGCCTTTGTTGCTTTTGCTGGGTGTGATGTATCTCATAAGAATAGATTTTCTGGAAATAGTCCAGGAATGTTTTTTGTATAGAATTTGGGCTGGAGGTTCTTATTTTATAGATTTTTGATTGTGATATTTTGTTTCTAAGTTTTTTCGCCAGTAACTTATCTGGTTTGTTAGCTTTGGTATAGAATCTGTGACCTGTCCACTTCATCGCTTTTGCCGTGCGGTTTGACAGCAATAGATCTAGTTCCGATCTAATTTTTTCTATTCTTTTACGTAAGTTGTTGGAGGTGTTTTGCTGGTTTAATTTTTCCAACTCCCTCAGGTCCCTGTCTAGGGTTTCCTCTTTTAATTTGGCTTGTTTTTTAAGACCACTTGCGATTTTGATCAGAGAGCCCCTAATGAAGGCCTTATGGGCCACCCATGACCACCCCATGTCCGATCCTGGGGTGACGTTGGTCGAGAAAAATAGATCCAGATCTTTGGCTTTTTGTTCACTCACTGTTGGGTTAGATAATATGTTTTCATTGAGTCTCCAGCTATAGGGGGGTCTGCTCTTTAGGCCTAAATCTATGGAGGCACTAACCTGAGAGTGGTCGGACCACGGGCACAAATGGATTTCTGCCCCAACTAATTTATCTGTGAATGAAGAGTCTATTAAAATAGTATCTATTCGGGAATATGTGCCATGGACAGGTGAATAGAAGGTGTACCCCCTCTCACCCTTATGGAGCAGTCTCCAAGCATCTGTTAGGCGTAGGTCATTGAGCAGAGAGTTAATTTGTTTCAATTTATTTGAGTATTTAACTTTATTATCGTAATTTGATCTGTCTATGTAAGGATCCAGCACTAGATTAAGATCTCCCCCCATCACTATCCTCCCAACATCAACCGATTTTAGATATTTGAGGAGTCTTATCAATAATTTGTGAGGTGAGGAAGTTTGCGCGTAGAATGAAATTAGGGAAATTTTGGTTCCCCATAATGTGCCGGTTAGAACTACAAAGTTCCCACCCGTGTCTATTTTTGGATGCTCTATAATGAATGGGAGATGCTGATGTAGTAGGATAGCAACTCCTCCCTTTTTGGTAGGTTGGGTGGAAGCGAAAAATATCGGGTAATCTTTGTGTAAATATTGAGGGAGTTTGCTGTGTGCGAAATGTGTTTCCTGTAAGAATATTACGTCCGGGCGTAGTGGTTTGTAAGATAAAAAGGCTTTGCGCCGTTTAAATTGGGAATTGAATCCCCGGACATTGTGTGAGACAAAAGTAAATGTGGTGCCTGTCATGGTACTTCTATAACACTGTCGAGATTGTGCCTAACAAGAGCTTTACCTTCATTATCCCCTAACGATCCCTGCACGTGGGTCTCAAGGGTATGTGGGAGTGTCACCGGAGAAAGTGGAGGAGTCGCCTCATAAAGTTTGTTATTCAAAACTGAGAAGGTCGGAAAGAAAAAGCAAAACATAGTTAACCAAACAGTAAAAATACATAAACATTGATTTTTCCTCAGGTAATTACATAAGGCACAAACGTGCCAGGGGAGGGGAATGAAAATGTCCATTACCCTAGTAATCCCCTCTGCTGAGGATGTAGAATCTGATGTATTAACATATGTGAGTTTTAAAGGGTTACCCATAACTGCCCCATTGTAAAGTCCCTGTTTAAGAGACCTGACCCCTATATTGACTTTTAAACTGGTAGCTTTTGTTACGGTACACTAACAAACATAACAACCAATTTCACAATCAGTGCATTTCTGTTATTTGACTTATAAACTTAACACCTAAACATCATAGAGTTCCCTATTGAGTTGCCGTAGGAAAGTAGTCCTCTGGGTTAGCGGAATTAGTAGTCCCGCTATAGGATGATATATGTATATATATATAGTCATTTCCCTTAGCCTCTTTTTTCAAGGGTTCCCTGCCACAATGATCTCCGTTATCTGATGTTTTCGAGGGTTTAGGGAGGTTTGAGCTTAATGACCAGAGAGTCCCTTAGTTCTATTACTTTGGCCCTCTATTTTTTTCCTTCTGAGGATCCTGGAGACGATGTAGCAGATACCGCTGCTGGATCGGATTGTTTGTTATGTTGTTTAGACCGTTGGATCTCTGTCCATTGTCTTGCCGGTCTCCGCGGTGGATTTTGATCTTGGGTAAGTTCTAAAGTACCTTCTCTGGGCAAAAGGTTTAAATCTGCTAGGACTGCATTGCATTCGGTCAAGGTGTGGATTGTGTGATTTGTCGTCCCTACTTGAAACGACAGGCTGAAGGGGAACCCCCACCTGTACTTGATACCTTTTTGGATTAGGATTGCTAAAGCCGATTTTAGCTGTTTTCTTTTTAGAAGAGTGGATGGAGCTAGGTCCGCATAGATTTGAATTTGGGCTCCATCCAGGCCAACTATAGATTTCGTCTTTCTAGAAGTTGCCAGTAATATATCTTTTGTTCCTTGCCGAAGAAAACGGGCTATGACGTCTTTCGGTTGCTCTGGTGAATTTGTCCCGCCTAAGGCCCTATGTGCTCTTTCAATCTCCCAGGCATTTTTAGGGAGATCAGGGAGTAAGCTGTGGACAATTGCATTTAAATATAGTTTCAGGTCACCCACTGCTTTAGGTATTCCTCTGAATATAATATTATTGCATCTGGACCTATTTTCTAGGTCCTCCAGTTTATTCTCTAGCATTTCAATATGTGCAAATTTTGGGATATGTCCAGACGGTCCTTTTGTTGGGTGTCTACTATTTGATCCGTTATTGTTTCCAGTACGTGGGTCCTATGCCCAAGGTCTTGTAAGTCTTGTCTGATCTCCCCCACTGCCTTGTCAAAATGAGAACCAAGTAGGTTATTGAAGTTCATCAATGAGATATCTGACAGTTTCATAGGTTGTTTTGTGTGAGAGGACTCTTCTTCCACGTCTGAGCCTTCTGATGAACCTACTGCTGATATTTGCGGGGATGTACCCGCTTGTTGATGTGATTTAAAGTGGTCTTGGATGCTCTTTGAGGGTATATTCCGTTTTGATTTACCCATGGTTGAGTCCCAATTTGTTATGCGATCTGGCACGTTATAAAAGTATGATTTAGAGGTTATAATCCTTCCAAGAGATATCAAAAATGTCAGGTATCTATTCCAGGGTGGGGCGTCCCCTCCGGCTTTAGCTTCTTAATTTACCGCATTTAGGGGGTCAATTGGCCAGTCCTAGGGACTCATTTGGGGGCTGTTATTTAGGAACTTTCATTGACAGGAAAATTTTGATTTGTCATGGCTGCGTTTCCCAGCATGCGATCAGTGATGTAAGATTGTGAAAGGTATTCTGGTGTATTTACTTAGTTCCTCTATTGTTTAAGTTAATTAATTTCTGCTGCCTTTCCTGCTTTGACTAAATTGGGTTCAGTGAGGTGCCTTTTTACTCACGTAGTCTTTTTGCCCTTATTCAAAGTGGGATGAGTGGTGTAACCCGGTTTATATTGGGCTTCTGTGAATATTACTTGTTTTTGTATTCCTCGGAGATGCTAATTAGTTTTATTAGCGAGTTTTGACCCACATGTATCCAGTACTTGTCTCAGCAAGGCACTTATCTGTATAATGGTGCAACAAGAGATGCTCTTGGGTATATATAAGTCTTACTTTGCTCAATTCCAGCTTTACAGTCTCTGCATATAACTCACTCTTTTGCCAAGCCAAAGTGGCTTCCCTCCTTCATGGCGGGTGCTTTTTGGCACCAAACAAACCCAATTTGGCTGTTCTGCACTAGAATATCTGAATAGTCTTTCTGCTGCCCTTTTGCCCCTTTGTAAGTTTTTTTTTGATTATGTGGTGCCTGTAGTAGGGCTCTTCCACTAGGGCTGTTGTGTGACAGGTAGTGCAGCCCTGGTTGTCACATAGGGCTGTGGGGCAGGGGTTGTGCTGTCTGTGGGCCTTGGTGAGAGATGCGCCATGGGATGTGTGTTAACTTTGCACGCTGGGGGTGAGGAATGGTAGGCTTTGGGTCTGTGCCGGCTTCTAGGCCTTTTTCACTAATGGTGCTGCTGCACCCCTACTTTGGGGACGCTGTACCCTTTCCCTCACTCACCCCTTTCTGCGGTTCCTCCAAGCCGCAATCTCCTCCGTGTCGTTGCTGCTTATGCAGGGCGCCTCTTTGGCTGTTCTCTCCCCTTTTGGGCAGCTGGCCTCTGAGCTGACGCTCTTTGTGCCTCTTTCCGGAATCGGCTCCGGTATCGGGGCTGTCTGCGTCGATGTAAGTGGCTGGGGGGGCTTTCCCCGTCTGAGTGCTCTCTGGTGAGAGGACACTGCTGTGCTGGGCAAGATGGCGCCCCTGCGCCGGCTGCTCCCTCGTGGTAGGCCGATCTCGACCTCTCCAGCAAACCCCACTATGGCGGGAATCCCCCTCAGCTGCTCGTTGAGCTAGGATGTTTAATGTGCTTCTTGAGCGTGTCTGGTAGCTTATTTTTGGGAAAAAAACGCTATATTTGGGTATTTGATTAGAGAGCTCTGGAGTCACACGTCTGCTCTCTTCAGCCGGTAGCCACGCCCCCCGTTAGGGTAAGTGTAACGGAGCAGGAACACGCAGTCCAAAATCTCCGCTGGTATACGATAAAATACCCACGAGGCACTACAGTTTCACCATCCCCGACCTCCCATATTGGACGACACACAATTTGGGAGTCAAATGAATACTGACTTTATTTTGTTATTGCAGAACTATATATACATCTCTTTGGCCACAGGCAATACACATGCCCATATTTGGCTACACACAATACACACAAAGAGAACAATAGGGGGGTCACACCTCCCTGGCAACTTTGATACAATCAGACACTGATTCAATTACACCTCTTTGTTCTTATCAGAGAATTAAAACACTTTGGAAAATGCAAGGATCCTTTACAACTTTCTTATCTCTTGAATCTCTGTAATAGGATTATCTATTAGCCTAGGTCTGCAAAAGTCTGGCTAATATTCTGCAGAGCATCAACCAGCATACATATTGTAGGATCATATTTTAACCATAATAATCATAAAACAGGGTAAAACAGTGATGGGTTCCGCTACACACCTCCCCCGTGACCATAAGCCGGCATACACGGTCTGATCCCAACGGATCGGCCTGGGGATGTCCGGACAAAAGTATTTGTTGGTCAATTCTCTAGTTTGACAACCCATCAGCATTACTGCAATTCACATTTACTCACATTTCACATATCCCCAGATAGCTGGGATCTGAGCGCACAAAACCACCGAATAGCGTACAGATCCTATTCACACAGTTCAATTGCCATGTAGCTAAAGTCTTTCCCATAGTCTTTCATTATATGAATGGGCTTCATGGCACAGTTATCTGGGGTATCATGGTTCACACAGGGCAAGTACAGAATGACCCCCCTGTATGTAAAGGGCCAGAATGAGTGACTTACACTCTGGTATGGCCGAACACTGGTTCCAAAGGGCAATATGTACCAGGGCCATAGTCGCAGGGCAGGAGGCTGGCAAACAGTCCTCTCCAAGCCAAAGTGGCGAAGGGCACTTCGTCACACATCTCCCCTTTGGGGGGAAGTCTAACCAGGCACCTGGATATTTCGCTGGGGTGATGGTGCAACACGCTGAGGGGACTTGAGGGGCAGAGGCCAGTGGCACTCTGCCCTGATGCCAGCTCTTCTGCTGGTATAACCTGCAGGACCTCCTGCTCTGTACCAGGGACAAAGGGAGGGCAGAGGCCGACTGCACTCTGCCCCGCTGTCAGCTCTTCTGCTGGGGTACTTGGGACATATTCCGGCTCAGTAGCCAGGGAAACGTGGGGGTCAGTGGGGGTTAACATTTCCTCTGTTAACCCTGGGGCCACATTAGAAGTTAGCTGGGGAGGGGAGTTTGTACTTACCCCCTCCTCCGGTTGTCCCAGTGACGGTAGTTGGGGATCTGGACAAGCTGTGGGCGCAGAGACCACGGTCCCATCTGCGCCGTCTGGGAGATTGGTGTCTCCCCTGGTTAGGGTAAACTGTCGCTGGGGGGGAAGGATGACACCTTCTGCCCCCTGTGTTTCACACTGCCGCTGGGGGGGAAGGACGACACCTTTGGCCCCCTGGGGTAACCACTGCCGCTGTGGAGGAAGGTCGACACCTTCTGCTCCCTGGGGTACACACTGCCGCTGGGGGGGAAGGACGACACCTTCTGCCCCCTGGGGTTCACACTGCCGCTGGGGGGAAAGGACGACACCTTCTGCCCCCTGGGGTTCACACTGCCGCTGAGGGGGAAGGACGACACCTTCTGCCCCCTGGGGTTCACACTGCCGCTGGGGGGAAAGGACGACACCTTCTGCCCCCTGGGGTTCACACTGCCGCTGGGGGGGAAGGACGACACCTTCTGCCCCCTGGGGTTCACACTGCCGCTGGGGGGAAAGGACGACACCTTCTGCCCCCTGGGGTTCACACTGCCGCTGAGGGGGAAGGACGACACCTTCTGCCCCCTGGGGTTCACACTGCCGCTGGGGGGAAAGGACGACACCTTCTGCCCCCTGGGGTTCACACTGCCGCTGAGGGGGAAGGACGACACCTTCTGCCCCCTGGGGTTCACACTGCCGCTGGGGGGAAAGGACGACACCTTCTGCCCCCTGGGGTTCACACTGCCGCTGGGGGGGAAGGACGACACCTTCTGCCCCCTGGGGTTCACACTGCCGCTGGGGGGAAAGGACGACACCTTCTGCCCCCTGGGGTTCACACTGCCGCTGAGGGGGAAGGACGACACCTTCTGCCCCCTGGGGTTCACACTGCCGCTGGGGGGAAAGGACGACACCTTCTGCCCCCTGGGGTTCACACTGCCGCTGGGGGGAAAGGACGACACCTTCTGCCCCCTGGGGTTCACACTGCCGCTGAGGGGGAAGGACGACACCTTCTGCCCCCTGGGGTTCACACTGCCGCTGAGGGGGAAGGACGACACCTTCTGCCCCCTGGGGTTCACACTGCCGCTGGGGGGAAAGGACGACACCTTCTGCCCCCTGGGGTTCACACTGCCGCTGGGGGGAAAGGACGACACCTTCTGCCCCCTGGGGTTCACACTGCCGCTGGGGGGGAAGGACGACACCTTCTGCCTCCTGTAGGGCCGGTAGAGAGACCTCGGTCCCATCTCTACCTGCCATCTGGAGGTCATCCCAGGACCAGTCAATGAAGTCTGGTTCTGCTTGTCGAGTAGGTTGGGGCTGCACAAGGCTGAGCAGGTGTTGGTAGTCCTGCTCCAGCTCCCACTCTCTCATTACCAGGTGGGTCATGTCTTTGCTCACCTCGCCTTCATCATCCCAGACATACATGCCCATCAGGTAGTCGTAGATGTCCCAAAACCTAGACCCCTCCGTGCTGCCAAGATCAATATCGTCCTCCAAGGCATCCCATAATAAACCCGGGCCATCATAATCATCCCCCTCCGGTAAGTCGTGTTCAGCCGTCCAGGGGGTAAGTCGAACGGTATGCCACCAGAGGGCCTGGTATGCGTTGTCTAGCCAGATCTCTCGCCATACCAGGGTCTCTAGTCTTGTCACCCACTCATCCAGGGGCTGCTCTCCCAATAGATACATCCGCATCGCCACACGCTTCTGTAGCCGCTGCTCATCACTGGGGAGACTCTCACCTCGCCGCCATTGGGCATCTTCCAGGGCATCATACCAGAGTTCCTTTCTGTCTGTTTCCCTGTAGTCTGCGGCCTCCTTCTCATCCTCATCATGGAACGCTGTCCGAAAACTAGCCGGTTCCATCCTGCTGTAGCCAGGGGCGCTGAACGGATACTAGCGTTGCCCTCAATTTGTACTCCACGGAATGGTGTCTCCTGTAGCTGTCCTTCTGACCGTGGGAACAATTCCACCACTTGCCAACAAATGTAACGGAGCAGGAACACGCAGTCCAAAATCTCCGCTGGTATACGATAAAATACCCACGAGGCACTACAGTTTCACCATCCCCGACCTCCCATATTGGACGACACACAATTTGGGAGTCAAATGAATACTGACTTTATTTTGTTATTGCAGAACTATATATACATCTCTTTGGCCACAGGCAATACACATGCCCATATTTGGCTACACACAATACACACAAAGAGAACAATAGGGGGGTCACACCTCCCTGGCAACTTTGATACAATCAGACACTGATTCAATTACACCTCTTTGTTCTTATCAGAGAATTAAAACACTTTGGAAAATGCAAGGATCCTTTACAACTTTCTTATCTCTTGAATCTCTGTAATAGGATTATCTATTAGCCTAGGTCTGCAAAAGTCTGGCTAATATTCTGCAGAGCATCAACCAGCATACATATTGTAGGATCATATTTTAACCATAATAATCATAAAACAGGGTAAAACAGTGATGGGTTCCGCTACAGTAAGTTTTTAATGTTTATTTTGGTATTTTTTCGTGCAAAAAAAAAAAAGTTTTTTTACACACTACTGAATCTCCTCTATCGGAGCGTTCGTGTCTAATGTTCCTTCTGTCATGTGAGACAACAACTGTGGGTTTTGACATGTATAAAAAGCTAGGAATGTTATTTGAATTATATGATAATACCATCTTGATTTGTTTGAAATATATATATGTGTGTGTGTGTGTGTGTATATATATATATATATATATATATATATATATATATATATATATATATATATATATATATATATATATATATATATATATATATATAATTTGCTGTCTTTTTTGGTGATGCATATGAATTTCATCTGAATTAATCTACTAGGTCAGTGGTTCTTAAACTTTTTATTATTTATGCGTTTTAAATCTCCTTTGTCCTGGACACTGTGTTCACTCACTATCATCATAGTTTGCATTATCAATTGATGAAAGATTACCAGGAGCATGCTCACTTTGGAGAGGCAGGGTTATAGGATTGCAGTCATAACCTGATTTTCCAACAGAATATCGGTAAGCTGGCACATGTAGTTAATACAGTTCATGCTGATTGGGATTGTCACCTGGATAACATAGTCCAGGGCAAGGGGTGAAGTGGAGTAGAGTGCAGACGTAGTAGCCATGCATGATGGGATCTATGTTTTAGATCATATTTTCTTGTTTGAACATATTTTTTATGTATTGGTGAATCTCTTAAAAATAGATCTAACATGAAAAGCACTTACAATGGCCCTTTAATAGATGAGCAGTGTCTTGGTGGACCACCTGAATATTGCTGAGGATTTTTCAGCCTGCTTCATAACACTTAAAATGCATATAATTGAATATAGTTTGTGCTCTTAATAAAAATGTATAAACGTGTGTAAAAAGTGCCTAGATACTAGAAGTTTTGGTTTTTAATTTTCTTAACTGTTTAAATCCCAAGTGTTTTGTGGCCACATCAATAGCGCTCAAAGACCACTGGTGCTCCACAGATCAGTTTGTAACCCTCTGTTCTAGATGATAATACTTTGGAGACCTGTTTTAGGAGTTAAGTAAGGACTATGTAGTATCAAAATAACATTAATTTAGTTTAATTTTAAACACTGCTGGGTTGTTGCTTTGCAAGGTCCAATTAAAATGTTAGCATGGTGCATTCCAGATTGGTTCATTCCAAGGTGTATTCCAGATTTATAAGAATAACCATGTCAGTCCCTCTTAATATTTAAGGGTTTTTTCATAGTTTTAAATGGGGTAATGGATATGTGACCTAAAAATATGCATTATTTCTATATTTATAAACCGAGATTGGAAATAAGTTCTTTGATTGTTCACTTATCTGCATTGAGGGATTTCACAGAAACAACAATTTCAAAATATTTTTCTAAAAAAGCTAGATCAAAATATATAATGGCTACATGGTCAGATTTATATTGTTATTTGTAACCTGATATATAATAAGTGTGTATTGTCATTAGAATTAGATAACTGATAAATGACATATTGTAGTACTTGTATGTAGATGTGTTTTGACTTTACACACAAATATTGGCTAACATTTTACTAAAAAAATATTCTTGGCAACTGTGTACACCTTGCATGCCGAGGACGCTTCTCATTCTTGAAAGTGTGGTCATGTATAAAAATGAATGTTCAATATCAATTCCATCCTCAAGTTTAAAGTAACACTATAGTTTAGGAAAAGCTTCATATGTTTGTGAATTATGTAGCAGCAGCTAAACCGGTTATCCTCTGTATAAGCCATGATCATTAAAGCTTTAAAATCAATAAAGCTTAAAATCTTAGCTTTGTACCTGAGATATCCATTGGTTGTATCTTCCTCACTGCCTGATGTCTTGAAACCTGAGGGAGTATGTTCTGCTAGTTCTGTTATCTAGACAGAAGTGGAGTAAGGTTTTTTTTGACTCCTTGGTTTGCTCCAATAAGCTTTTAGCACTTTATATCTTTCTCTAACGATATACACTAGTATGAGATTGCAAATACAGTTGTAAGGCAGGGGGGTCCAAGTTCACTCCTGGGGGGCTTCGAAGATATACCTGCTTCACCAAAGTGAGACTGTTGCTTTTTTCAGTTATGCTGATTGACTCATCTGTGCACAGAACTGAAATCCTCAAATCTTGTCCTTTGTGTTGTCCACCAGGTCTGAACTTCTTGCCCTTCTTAATGTCTTGAAAATTAAGGATAACTGCCATGGCAGCTTTCATGCACATGTATAATCTGCTTAAATTACAGTTTTTCTATTTAAACTGCTTATATGCCAATGATTTACATAGCTGCTGATGTTTTTGGTATGTGGCATACTTCACAAACATTTGACGTGGTTTCCTAATCTACAATATTACTTGAAAGAATGAAATAACCAGGAGGATGATGTTTTCACATCTGACCATTCTCACAGTTTTTGAAGTAAAATGAGACCATCAAGAGATAACAGGCAAAACGTACACACCTTTTATAGACCAATAAATTATATCCATAGTTTTCTACTTTAGGAACATAAACTTTGTATGTTTAGTTTGAATAATGAGAAATCGTCGTCAGTGGTCGAGCTAATGAATGGAGGGTTCCAGTGCAGAATAATTTATGTCCCTCCCTTGCAAAATCTCTATGCAATGTGGGTGTCTGCCTTTATATTCAGCACTACAAACATATATGTGGGGTGGTGAGATCACCCCTAGTTTGATCAGGCAACCAGTCTATAAAAATATTTTATCTGCCCTAATAAATTATGGGTAACCATTTACTTCAAGCTTCCAGTAACAAGAGTGTTTAATGGGCCTCAGTACTTTGCACTTACTGCACCAGATGGTCATAGTTCACTAAAATGGTTCTGAAGAGTTGTCTTTACAGTTTTATTTTAAGCAAGAACTCATCGCAACTAAGGAATTCTAGGAAACTATTGTATTTTATATATAATGTCTATTTAACTTAGTTTGAGTGGGCTTAGAGGGGAAAAACTAACAGACTATTTCCAACAGTTGGTTAATGTATTATTATGAAATATTTTAAATATAATGATTGTGACTACAATTTAGGAATTATAAAAACGGCTAATTTTATAGCAGTATTGGTTATAGAAGTTATATTGAGCAGCAAGAATATTAATTATCCTTTTCTATAATTCCTTCTTTTTGAAGGTGTAGAACATAAAATAGAAGCATTGACATTTGTTCCGGAATTCTCCTCAGAGTTTAATATTTTTCAGTTTGAAATGACAGAACAAAAACAGATTTACAGACAAATAGGCTATTTATAAATACATCTAAAACACTATGATTATATGCATCTATGGTGTCTTCCTGCACTTGGGCACTGCATCTGATAATGCATCCTTAAAATAAAAAAATAAAAACTATTTTTAAGCGTTCTTTTGGTTTTATATAAATGTTTTATTAGGTGACTTAATTAACATCATCTTTAACATAAATGTCATGTATAATTTACACATCACTTTAGTTTTAAGAAGCCTCCAGAGTAATGTATGGTAACTTTACATATCTTTCCACCTTCTTCCTGTTTTCTCTCAATTTGGGTGTTATGTTTCACAGCTGTGACCTTAGGCAAAACCCTGCTGGAGAGGTAATGTTTAAAGCTTTGACATGTGAAGTGTCTGCATGCAGCAGCGTTGCACTGGTCTTGTGACACCCCTCCCTGTGGGTGTGGCCTTAGGTCACAGCTGTTACTCTGAAGGTTTCTTACAAATAAGGCAAGTGTACATTTTATACAACAATTGCATTGAGGAGGATAACATTACAGAACTAAGTTAAGTTAAACATTTACATAAAGTAAAAGATTTTGCCTGAAGATTCCCTTTAAGATGTGCAGATATGCATATAGTATATACATCCCTTACCTACTTTTCCCATGCCTATAAAAAACAACTGTTTGGAGTAACAAAGGACACTAAAACTATATTAATAGACCAGCCATTTGTTCCTACCTAGAATGGTGTGCAATAATCTAGTTTTGTAGTCAACCCTGGGATAAGTTCATACAATGAGTACATCATACATATTAACCTTCATTTTTGTTTATTATGTTTACTAAGGGAAACATATTCTCTGAGTCAATTTTAGTAGAAAATAGCTAAGACATATTGAGTTATGAGTATGATGATGCATAATTAAGAACAAAGCTCTAAATTGTTTAATACATTTCCCATCATAGCTTATTGCAATCATAAAGAACCAAGAATCGTTTAAAAAGATAATGAACCCACAGCTGATATGATTACAATACACAATGTTGAATATACTGGAGACTATTTTCATGTTTTGTATTTTTATGTAAATACTGTACATTTAAAACAATATTTTCTAGTCCAGAAAAAATGGCACAACAAAAATGAAACCTTTTTTGCTATTAGTGTTTATCACCTTAAAAGCATTTGGAGTCATTATGAAGACAGTGTGGTTTAAAAATGCATTTCCCTCTTATTGTGGTACACAGAGTTGTCATTACACAAGGTAGAACAGTTGCATGTTCTGTCAGGGCTGATCAAGCTTTGCTTTCCACACAGAGAAACATGTATGGACAGGCCTCTTATTTACTATTTGTTTCTCACACTATAGAGCCATTGTGAGTTCTTAACCACGTGGTGTGGAGATGTGAGCTCAAGGACACAGAGTCTTCCTCATTTCGTACCTTAATCAATATTTTCGATTTCAGTATCAACTCTATGCAGATGGCACTCAAATTTACCACGGAGCACCAGATCTATCCTTCTCTCTTCTAGCACGCTACCAACTGCCTCTGAGTTGACGGGCAGACATTAAGGTGGATATGCTTCAAACTCAACATGTCAAAGACTGAGCTGCTAATCTTCCCACCCTCTACTACAGCTATCACTCCTCCAATATCTCTTGCTGTTCTATTGGGCCCTTCCATCCATTTCATTCCTAGCATACAATCAATAATGAAATCATGTCATTCTCACCCCCACAAATCTCAAATACATCACGATCTTACACAAGACACAACTAAAATTGTAATCCATTATCTCATCATATCTTGCCTCAACTAGAACATATAAAGCCCTTAACAACATTGACTCCCCCTTATATCTCTGCCATATTTGCAATATATTCCCCCAACCGCCCTCTGCTAATGACCTTCTTCTTTCCTCTTCTTTCCTCCTCTCTTATCATCTCCTCTTGCTCTAACCTTCAGACTATGTTTCTGTCTCAAAACCTTGAAAAAGTGTCTGAAAACATATCTGTTTAAAGAAGCTTCTCATCTTCAATCTTAATATGCAGAACTGCATACTCTACAGCATCAATTGTACATACAAACAATCTATGTGTTACATACATACATCTCCACTTACATCAGACTACTACCTTATTCACTGCCATCTATATATAACATTGTGACAGAGAGCTACAATGAATTTGTGTGAGTCATAGGCACACATCTGATAGAGCTGATTAAAAGGCTGAAGCTTGGGTGTAGCTGCCATTTTGAACTGCATGCTGGCAATCTCTGTGTGAGGTTGGGTTTGGGCCTAAAGCCTGTGTGAAGTTGTAAAATAATTGTGTGTACAGTTTAATTAAAGTTGCTGGATGGACTGAGTATTCAGGTGGCCTGAGTAGAAGAGAGACAAACACACAGACAAGTGTTTGTTTGCAGTGTTTATTTGGGCTGAGGAATAGAGGCATTTAGAGAGAAGTGTTTTGTATGAAGCTGGAACAAAATATACAAAAAGAGAGTCTTCAGCATAGAAGTGATTACGATTCTGTAACAGAGTGAAAAGCTGGACTTCTAAAGCATACAGGCTATCTGACTGTTTTATTTTTATTTTGCTCCATCTAGGTTTAGCTGGGTCGGAGTCAGATAGTGAGGAAACTATCTCTAAATAAAGGTAGAGCTCCACGTGGTAGCAAACAAAGCCTTTTTGTTTTGATTTTATATATTCTTTTGTAAGACTTGCATCATTGTAGTAAAACTTGAAAACGTATTAAAACCTCCTGTAGTTGTTTTCTTCCATAAAAGTGTCAGAAATATAAGCACAAATCAGAAGGGAGACTGGCAACTTGTCACATTGGTGTCTGGAGACGAATTATATGGTCTTTGATTTGAAGACAGCCCACACCTCAGCATGGAGGACCGGTAAAGGCCTTAATGCTGCATACAGCAGCTCAGCAGGAGAAAAAACAAAACAAATTTAACAAACTACTGGCTACTCATGTTGCAAAGTATCAAGCAGCCTTGGAAAAATTATCTTAGAGAACCTTTGGCAGGAATTAGAGCCAATCATGTTCTACTCAGGACGATGATGTGGAAGTAGACTTCCTGAATTTTTTGAAAGAATTGCCACTACGAAAGCTTGTCCCCAAAGTCACTGGGTCATTTGCATTGCCCCTTTACTTATCTGCTGAAGTTCAGAAAGCCTACATTGTCATGAATGTAGATAATACAATGCATTATGATGATGATGATAAAAACGGAGAACCTTGACAGAGTTGGAAGCTATCAGATGTGTCAGAGCACATGGAAGTTTTTGGACAGTAATTATACCAAGGCAGAGCTACTGGACGAAAACGAGCTTCCTTATTCTAGACAGAGACCGTGCTGTTTTCTGGATAAATATGGCTGTGATTGTGTATGGGATCTTGAGAATTGTCATCCTTCTCTCTACGCAAGTGACATACATCTCTTCCCAAACTCAGGACGCAGGTCCCCTGACAAAGATCAGTTATCCAGAGAAAGGAAAGATCGAACAGATAATTGTAGGAAGTGTCCTGATTTTGATGATAAAATTGGAATTGTTACTAAAGTGTATGATAAGCAAGATGAGAATCTGGAGATTGAGCTGCTGGAAGAAGAACCACAATCCCTGAGAGGACATACAAAACAAAACATCGACAAAAGTCACATTAAAAATGTGAAGAATCCTCTTGGCTTGAGAAACCTGGATGCAGAGTGCATTGGCCAAGCAGAGGCCAGAGGGAAACCATGTCTCCTGTAGCTATGTTCCTCAAGTGTCACAAATTCAAAGGGAGACTGACAACTTGTTATTAATTGTAATATATATATATATATATATATATATATATATAATGTATATATGTATGTATATGTGTTATAGTAAATAGTACATTTGTGTTTAGATTTGAACATCTAAAACAAGTTAAAAAAAAAAAAACTTGTTTCATGCCCAGAATTCTGAGAAATATAGTTTTTTACACTGCATTCTGGGAACCTTGGCAGACATGCAAATGTGCCCACAAAGGCTTTGCTTTTGTAATCCATAACCGTTTCAAACATGGCTTCCCTTAAACATATGCCTGCTTTATCAAACCGCTTTGAGCAAAGCTAAGGTCAGATTATACACAAGCTAGGATTTCCACCCAAGTACAGCTGTTTCAAGGTTACTGCCTCTCATCAGCTTGGGGCTGGTTCATTAGTTTGTGTAGTTATATATAAAATAATACAGAGGGTTGAGTCGCTTTATTAGGACCACCACTTACTTTTTGACAGCACGCAGCCATTTAAATACGGCACATGTCGTGAGCTGGCTTGGTGAGTATATAAGGTGACATGCAATTTTTTTTTTTTTTTTTTAAATTTTAATCTTTGAAAATTGCATGGTCATTTGCTTTTGGGCTAAGGGGGCCATATTTCTTAAATGAGGCAGTTTGTGAACTGTTTGCATGCTGGTGTGGTTAACATGTACCATGACTGGTCAAACCGCACCATTGCAAATAAATTGCATTGATGTCAGAGGTGAACGTTGGCTTTGAAGGTGTGTGAGGGGCCAGTGACACGCTGCAGTTGAGCAACTCCCCAACCAAAGGAATCGGGGGGCTTACAGACTTCTCTAAAACAACAGTGCAGTATGGTGCTCCGAAGCAAACCACTGGTCACTGCACCCATGCTGACAAGGGTTCATCTTCAGAAACTGCTTACATTTGCACGACAGACCCAAAATTGGACCTCTTCTGTTTGGCAAAGGGTTGCCTTCTCTGAGTCATGTCTTCTGCTCCATCGACTGGACGGACTTTGGCGTGTCAGGTACGAAATTTCCGAGAACAAACACTCTGCAACCATTGTTGGAAGAACACTTGCTGATGGTGGCAGCGTTCTGGTCTGGGGAATGTTTTCTTGGCATTGTCTGGGTCCACTCCATGCAGCCAAAATTATCTGGGAGTATTTCCAAGTACTTCCTTGGCCTCTAAATTCCCTGGACCTGAACCTCATAGAGCCCCTGTGGGACCACGTTGATCGCCATGTTAGCTGCTGAAGAGTTGCGTGGTGGAGGATCCATACGGCGGTTGGACACTTTTTAGTCTGCATGGCTCCAGATACCGTTGCCAACCTTCCAGCATCTTACTCACTTACTACCACACTGTCTAGCGGCTGTCCGTGCTGCACGCGTTGGTTATTCAGGGTATTAGCTGGTGGGCAATATATATACATTGGATATAAAATGTCTACACACCCCTGTTAAAATGTCAGGTTTCTGTGCTGTAAAAAAATGAGACAAAGATAAATCATTTCAGAACTTTTTCCACTTTTTAATGTGACCTATAAACTGTACAACTCAATTGAAAAACAAATTGAAATCTTTTAGGTGGAGGGAAGAAAAAAAAAAAAGAAAAATAATGTGGTTGCATAAGTCTGCACACCCTCTTATAACTGGGGATGTAGCTGTGTTCAGAATTAAGCAATCACATTGCAAATCGTGTTAAATAGGAGTCAGCATACACCTGCCATCATTTTAAGTGCCTCTGATTAACCACAAATAAAGTTCAGCTGCTCTAGTTGGTCTTTCCTGAAATGTTCTTAGTCGCATCCTACAGCAAAAGCCATGGTCCGCAGAGAGCTTCCAAAGCATCAGAGGGATCTCATTGTTAAAAGGTATCTGTCAGGAGAACGGTACAAAAGAATTTCCAAGGCATTAGATATACCATGGAACACAGTGAATACAGTCATCATCAAGTGGAGAAAATATGGCACGACCAAAATTGATGAAAAGATGAGAAGAAAACTGGTCTGGGAGGCTACCAAGAGGCCTACAGCAACATTAAAGGAGCTGCAGGAATATCTGGCAAGTACTGGCTGTGTGGTACATGTGACAACAATCTCCTGTATTCTTCATATGTCTGGGCTATGGGGTAGAGTGGCAAGACAAAAGCCTTTTCTTACGAAGAAAAACATCCAAGCCAGGCTACATTTTGCAAAAACACATCTGAAGTCTCCCAAAAGCATGTGGGAAAAGGTGTTATGGTCTGATGAAAGCAAGGTTGAACTTTTTGGCCATAATTCCAAAAGATATGTTTGGCGCAAAAACAACACTGCACATCACCAAAAGAACACCATACCCACAGTGAAGCATAGTGGTGGCAGCATCATGCTTTGGGACTGTTTTTCTTCAGCTGGAACTGGGGCCTTAGTTAAGATAGAGGGAATTATGAACAGTTCCAGATACCAGTCAATATTGCCACAAAACCTTCAGGCTTCTGCTAGAAAGCTGAACATGAAGAGGAAATTCATCTTTCAGCATGACAACGACCCAAAGCATAAATCCAAATCAACAAAGGAATGGTTTCACCAGAAGAAGATTAAAGTTTTGGAATGGCCCAGCCAGACACCAAACCTGAATCCGATTGAAAATCTGTGGCGTGATCCTGAAGAGGGCTGTGCACAGGAGATGCC
Organism: Discoglossus pictus; assembly: GCA_027410445.1. NCBI lineage: Eukaryota > Metazoa > Chordata > Amphibia > Anura > Alytidae > Discoglossus > Discoglossus pictus. Next base: position 135,055,071 of record CM050165.1, on the reverse strand, counting down.
CTCGCAATCTGACAGATTTGGAGTGTTTTTGCAAAGAATAGTGGGCAAATCTTGCCAAGTCAAAATGTGCCATGCTGATAGACTCATACCCAAAAAGACTGAGTGCTGTAATAAAATCAAAAGGTGCTTCAACAAAGTATTAGTTTATGGGTGTGCATACTTATGCAACCATATTATTTTATTTTTATATTTTTTCTTCCCCCTACCTAAAAGATTTCAGTTTGTTTTTTCAATTGAGTTGTACAGTTTATAGGTCACATTAAAGGTGGAAAACGTTCTGAAGTGATTTATCTTTGTCTCATTTTTTTACAGCACAGAAACCTGACGTTTTAACAGGGGTGTGTAGACTTTTTATATCATATATATATATATATATATATATATATATATATATATATATATATATATAAACACTTTAAAGCACTGTCCAACGGAAAAGAATATATAAGCCTTTTAAATGGTTTTATCTTGCCACTTCGATTGAATAGTGGTTTTCAAATGTCTTTCAATAGAATACAAATGATGCATAAAGTCAAATTAAGCCAAACTGTGTACCTTTTTCACTCAATGGTCCTATGTCCTATGTCTTTATTTGCTTGCAATGTGATAGTTCTAATTTTATGTTAAAAGTTGAGCTAGTTTCTTCTATTGGGAACTGATGTGGAAAATGATACTTTATTTTTCTTCCTTTCTGGATAATCTCAATAACAATTAGGTACTCACCAGATCCTCCTTAAATTAGTTTCAGCCCTATTTATGGGCTTTATGAAAAGGAACATTTACTTTTACTTTTTAGATTTTGATCACAAGCAGCCAATAAAGTTTACCATATATCAATGTAATACCCCTGCAACTGGGTACTGAGTGTTGAAGACATACACCTTGCCTGGTGTTGTCAGGTGCTCCCCCTCCTTACATTGTACAGTATTTATTTACCTCTACAAATCATGCAATCTGCTATCACCCCTCTATACTCTGTATAAGGAATATATATGCATGCCATGATTTTTCTTATCCCTTTTATCCCATTTTTTTTAAATGTTTGGTGTCAATGGAAGAACTACAGACATCCACCTCTGTACATAGCTGCTACTGGACACCAGCTCACTTAGATACCTTTTTGTATCGGAAACAAGATGGAGAAAATGTCTTGATGCCTGTGCATTACTTCGAGTAGAGAGACAGATGTTCTGAGCCCTTATGTATTACGAGCAGTAGAGGAGAAAAGAAGAGAAAGGGGAGCAGGAAATGAGAGTCAAGAAGATAAATGAACCAAGATAGAGAGGAGAGCAGAGGAAAAAGAACATGTAAAAGGGAACAGAGAGGAAGAGAAAGCCGAGAAATGGAAGAATAGATGTGAGACAATAGAGGGGAGAACAGACACACATAAGTGAGGGAGGAAGACAGGAAGAGTAAAAGGTAAAAATGAGGGGAAGAAAGCGAGAGAATAGAAAGAAACTTAAAGCATAGATGCAGAAAAGAGAGAAAAAATTAGAAAGGGAGATAGTAGGAGGAAATGAGGGGAAAGGGAGAGGCAGAGGATAAAACAAGTCATAGCCGAAAGAAACAGGGAGACAGGAGAGGGCAAAGAGGATATGTCTTGTGATGTATGAAAACGTGTCATCCCTCCACAGCATATATAACATTGTATCCCTACAATAACAATCTTTATCTCTTTGCTTAACCATCATAATCTCCCCTGCACACACACTTTGTCCTTTGACTAAAGGGTCAACTTCAAAGTTGTTTAAAGACACACAATTACATTAAACAATGAAAAGTTACTATTGCATTGCTATATGTGTATGCATATGTGCAATATATATATATATATATATATATATATATAATTGTATTTACCGTATTTGTATTTCTCAGGCTTTATTTCATCTGACCATTACACAACAGCAGATTGTAATATACAGACGATGGTCATCACTTATTTTCAAATGGATTTCTAATAACTCTCTTCCTGCAATCATTTCCTCAGCTTTAGGCATCTGCCAATCCTTGATATATCAAAGGACCATGCTCTTTAAATTAAATTATAAAAATATCTGCACAGAAAAGGCACCAGCTATGTTTAGTACATTATTATAAAATGAGCCATCGTGAGTCTACTCTGTAACATTGTGTCTTTTAATGAAGAAAAATAGAGATGAGGTTACTCCTTGAAGGAACTGACCAAAGGATTGGCATGAACCCATTTCTTACCAAGCTGTGCGTGGTTACTGAGTCGTCAAATCATTATTTACAGTGCAGCCAATTTATTTAGTGACTTAAAGGATGCCTGCAGGCAAAGGTAAGCAATGAAGGGGAAAACCACAAAAGACGTAGTTACTGCTTATTTGGCTTGTTATGCGAAATAATACCTGGAGCCAAAAGTGGCCTGTGAAGGCAAGTGTCTATTATTTGTTAAGGTGTGACTATCTTGTGGTTAGCCCAATTACAGGATATGCCCTGTACTTTTGCATTAATATGTGTTTTTCAGTACATGGAATGTCAACAAAGAACAAATAGAAGATACATGTACACAGAGCAACTCCTGTTTTGGCATATTTAAAGCAAATGAACATATGATAAAATGGATTTTTAACTGAACATAGAACACTGTTGACCTCTTCTTAAAATATTTTATTTTTTAACAGAAAGAAAAAAAAGGTAAAACCATAGATTTATTGAACAGGAAAACATTAAGATAAAATGATTAGTGTTATATCATTAGCATTGTATTATTACAAATGTTATATCTTCCTTTTTTAGGGGTATTGTGGAGAAAAGGACATGGCAGGAATAGGTCAATATAGAAAGTAATATCTGAAAAGAAAAATCAGTTGGAACTATACTGGGTTTAAGGCAGTAGTAGGACTGGCTCTACCCTATGGGCAAAGTAGGTGGCTTACATCTTTTGAAGAGGTTTCATCTAGTGCACACATGTTTGTCCAGAACTTGTGCCATGGGGCAAAATCTGACCAAAAAAGAGTTTGTATGTGGACTTTTTAAACCCGAAAGCACAATAGAAACTGATTTAGCATAGTGAAAATATTCCTATAGCAGAATTATGTTACAGCTTGCCTTCATTTCGGTCTCCTTATAGAAAAGTATAGTACTACCTTATCATTGTAACACTGTATTTTGACTTGTTAAAGTCAAGGTCAAGTTATTTTTTGTACAACACTGAAATTCTATTTGTTCTCGTCTCCTCCGCTTGTATTCAATGTGAGGGACAAAATCTAAGGCCTTGGCCAGAGTGACAGAGCAGCTTGAGCCAATCCTGGGTCGGGCTAGCCAATTTTATTTTTTTACAAAATTCAACAAGGTCCAAACGTATCTGTGAAAATGACTTCAAGATCTGGAATCCATAATTTATGAATATATTCACAAATATTGTAATGGTAATCTAAAGAGCCTTGTAAGACATTTACATACTGCAGGAGACCTTATCAAAGGACTCTATTTAACCAATAGTTTACTTAGGGATTTGGATGAAAAATTGGTAAAAGTAATGAGCTTGTTTGGACCACGGCGCACCTTTTGACTCTTCCTGGAGTAGGGTATTTGATCATAATGGACCTAAGATAGGACAGTAATGCTGGTTATCGTCCGATATTATTGTCTCCTCACTAGACTATTCAAGAAGGTCTAAGTGGCACTCTTGGTAGCGTTAGACGTAAGCAAATTCATAACCAGCACATAAATAGAAATGAGTAAACAGAACTCCTACAGACAGTCCCTGGGTATGGACGAGATCCTGTTCCCTGGTGAATAATAACAACAATAATAATACAGGTGGAGCAATGATTTTCTGGCATTGTCCGTTCCGGACCTTTACTGGAAATCTATTTTGCGTGAACAGCTGTGCTTTTTAAAAATTTTTTTTTTAAGAATACAGTTTTATGTATTACTTTTAAGTTTTCTGTATTTAAGATACATTAATGTATTTATTATACACTATGCAAGAAATACTTAATAATGAATGAGATTAAGTACAAAAGATGTTTAGAGAAACCAATTTGCTGACTGAAAAAGATCACTGCAGCTTTACAGCAGGAGCTTGCATTATTGAATAGGAGCAGTGGAGCTTTCAAACGTATCTGTTTTACTTTAATAGTTGCATGCTTAGTCTTTGTAAAATAAATACTTTGTTCTATACAAACTTGTTGAGAAGTCCATGTGGTTAATGTTGATGTGACATTGATTAAGACAGGCTTGTCAACAAGTTTTCAGAGAGAATTTTTTATTGTTATAAAGAGTAAGCATGCAGATATTAAAGTAAAACAGAGATGGCTGAAAGCTCCACTGCTCCTTTGAATTAATCAATGCTCCTCACTTCTCTTTCCACTAACTTGTTGACAAGCCCATGTGATGAAGTTGGACATATTAGTTAATCAAATGGCTTTGTCAGTAAGTTAGTAGAAGGAAAAGTGTTTACGGACTTTTACCTGTATACATAAGACAACTCGAAGAGTTTACATACAGTGTATGATGTACCTATAAATCTCAACTAACTGCAAGTAATCCATTTTGTAGTGGCCTTACAGTTCAGAAATCTATTTTTTAGTTTTAAATGAGCTGCCATGATTACTGTCTGTTTTGTAGTTGCATAGCTCATCTTGGATTTCTGATTCTGGTAATGTAACGTCTAGGATACTTGAAGATGAAGCCACAGGACACACAATCTTCTTGACTATCTTTTTAAACATTTAATCCAAACGAGTTTGCTTCATTTGTTTGGATCTTTCCTTGTTTAATGTTTTTATGCAACAAATGCTCATTAGTTCTTGTGTTGTAAAGGCCCTACATTGCTCTAGTTCTTTAATTTGCTCATCCTGTCCTTTAACTTGTTGTAGGAAAATTGTTCAACTACATCTGGCTACATCTGTTTCGACTTCATTACTGTCATCTTCATCACTCCCTATGTTTTTTTCATCAGTCAGAAGGATTTTGCAGTCTTCCAGTAGTCCTACAGATGAGCAGTGTGCTCTAGGTTCTGACCAAAAAAAAATCATTCTATGGTAATCTCTGTTGCAATCCAACCATTTTTATTTGCGTGGTATGTTTCTTGATAAAATTGTAATACCTTTCAAGGTCCTGGGGCGTTTACTTTTTCCTATAACTAGCTGTTTATGTTTGTGTGTACCTACTGCATTTGAGTAACCTAAAACGATAAGCATGTCCTTAGATTGTTTGAATCCTGTGGGTGCTTCTTCCTCTTCTGCTCTTAATGTTTTCCTGAGTGCACACAATATAATGCAGTTTTATCAAACTCATAGTCTAATTTTAAGTTCTTTATGGAACGACTGAGCCTGTTTCATTATCAAGCTACCAGAAAAATCCACTTGATCACTATGATGCTGTCGAGACCATTCCATCATCACTCGGTCGTTTATCATCTTTCATTGTTTTTCTTACGGTCATTTGCTTCTTAGAACCACTGTCTATATATAAGTTCAGGCGTTTTTACCTTTGCTCCTGATGCCATAAACAATTGGTGAACCAATATCATAGATCCTTTTAGGATCCAGAGGTCAAATCGGCTCAGAAGGACAAATAGGTTCAGAATGTCCTCCAGATAGGCTGTGAAGATCAAATAGGCTGAACATGTGCTCAAAAATGGTTTAGACTGTAATACTTGCACAGAACAGGCTGTAATGAACCAAATCACGAGACAGAACACCAAACACTGCATGGGGAGTATACGTGAGTATATCAACACGCATAGCTACTTCCCGCGCGTAAGTTTTGATTATAGTACGGGTCGAGCACTAATTCTGTGAATGGTTAATCTGGACCCTCCTTTAGTAGTTTATATGTAGTAATAATAATAGTGTAATACTGTATTAAAAATATCCCTGTAATGTAATAATAACTTACAGAAAGTATTTAATTCAAGCAAAAAAAAAAAAAAAACATAAAAACAAACTCCTAGAAAAAGCCTTCTGAGACATTTTTAAATAGGGTAATCTGTAACCCGTGGACCCCCTGTACTCTCATATGTGCTAAAATACAAAGTTCGAACTCTGTAGAGTGTTCTTTATTACTGTCCAGATCTCCCATTATTTTGATTTATGTCAAGTATATGGTGCCACAGTAGCCAGACCAGGGGACCAGGCCTTAAAAAATATTGTCCATATGCCAAAGGCCTGGTATCAGGAAGAAATCACATTTTAAAGATATAACATCTAAAAAATGATAATGCATAGCTGTCACAGAAAAATTAAAGGAAGCAGTTAAGTTCCCAAAGACTGCCACTATGTAGTACCAATGAGTATGTAAACAAGCTATATAACATAGAACCATAGACTTGGCAGGCACATCATATAACCACAGGTACCCAGGAAGCTGGTCATCAGTACATTCTTAGTTAAATAGCAGCAAAGTATCAGACCGGGTCGGTTGCAATAATTCCCTTGTGTAGAATTATTATCTTCCCAGAATAAACCATACACGATGTGTGTTTGAACTGGATAACACTAGATTGATAGTAGCACCGCATATTTATCCACCACACAGTTTCACCCATCTTCAACAGCCCCCACCCTGACCACCTGAGAGCTGTCCATCCAGTTGTGTCCTCTCCCCGACGAACCCTGTGTGATCTGGATCCTGTCTGAGTGACTAATTAAATTTCCCTTTTTGTTCTGAGCCTTCCAAGGGGGTCCCTGTCCTTCTAGAGCCTATCACTCTGCCTTTAGCTTCTGGATTTCCATGGCTATGGGGGAGTATCGGAACTATTGAGCTTGTCATCAAACAGAGATCAAAGCAGGGGATATGTCCCACACCTCCTCTCCCTTGATCTCCACATGCTGAGATAATCATCTTAGTGTGATGTTTTGGCAATTGGTCAGCAGCTCGCTTACAGCCCCATGCTCGGCCCACCTTGCTGATCTCCTGGCATCTGCCAGCCCCCTCTTGGGAAGTATTCAACCACTTACCAACCAGCCATCTTGTACCCTGTACCCCACATCCCCAGGACAACCTAGTAGCATAGTAACATACTTTAGTGAACTAGCTGTCGAAAATTCATCATTTAGAGACCAAACACGGCTGGGTACCATCCAGACATTAATAACTGTACAACATGGGTAACACATGGAATATGGCTTATCACACACAAGATGGCTGACACTAAAACATAGCACACAGTAAAACAACATGACCGACATACCACACACAACTCCCAATAACAAACATGGCCTCCATCTTTCCGACACTCCAGCACAGAGGACATCTGCCAGAGAAAGGAGGAAAAATAGTGGCCTAATCTGGATGGTTCAGACCCGTGTTAGACCAACAGTCCACTACATAGTTTTAGGGTCTCACTGGGTATAACACTATGCAAATCCCAGACTTGTTTAATATCCTTTTGTTAATGGCTGTTCGGCTTATCTGCCACACATTCTGTACAGTTTCTGATTACGCTCCCACTACTAAACAGCTGTTCTTTAACAGTGTTATGAACTTTATAGCAGACCTTTTGTATGCATCATATTTCAAAATACTGAAAATGTATCCTGGGATTACTTCAGTAAATATCTACAGTTGTTCTGAAATGTATCCTTATGATTGCTCTCTGAAGGTATTTAATATAATAACATAGTTTAATGTCTGCTAAGAATCCCTTGATCCACCACTTCTGTCCAATATTCTTTCTGTTTTAAAACCACATACGGTACCTTTTTTGCTATTCCTTCTCTATATTAACTGCTACTGTTTCGGTTGTGAACTTTTATTAATGTACCATCTACCCTTTCTGTGAAGTTATTACTTTTTCACATTGCCTCTAACCATTCACTCTGACCCCTTTTCCTAGGTTTGCAACATATATATATATATATATATATATATATATATATATATATATATTCTATCCCTTTTGGATTGTATTAAGTACTTAAAAATGGGCACAGACAATGTTTCAAATCTGGTATAGTATAAAACTATATGTACAGTAATGGTTTTTACCTATAGTTTAAAATGTCCCCATAATTAAACTTCACTGTATACCTTTACTATAAATCATTATTTTCAATTGTATGTTCTCTCTTCTTTCCTCCAAGCTTCTTTTTCCACTCCGTATCATGCTTCCCTTAAATATGGTGAGATACTTTTCTAGTTCGATTAAGTAGATGTGGGAGCTGCATTTATATTATTAATAAATATATTTTGAGATTACATTTCAGTAGCTTCACAACTTTTATAGAGGTAAAATTCCTTCTAAAGTTCCCTGTGGTAATTGCTTTTGGCATAGTTCGCTTGGCTTTTCACACCATACAAATTACTAAAGCAATTTTCTTTATTAAAACACCAGACAGCTTTTTTTTATCCTTTATAGTTATTGCTTTTATCTAGTCACAACTAATAAATGAGGCATGGGTGTGACTGTCACTACAATAATTTGGTTTCATCTTAAAGAGAATTAAAAGCTGTCTTAACACTATTGTACTGTTTTCTCTACAGTTAATCAATACTGATATATTGTACTTGCAGCTCCTTTATGCTAATGTGAAACACATGATGTAATTTGTGGCTCAAAGTACTTGATAAGGGTGGGGCAGGTGATCTAGCTGCCTTATGACCTTAGACGGTCATTGTTTTACCCCAACATAGGCAGACTACCAGACTGTAATCCTAATATGCACATCAGAACTGCAAATTTGTATTCAGAAGCTGCTCATGTGCATACAATAAAGCAATGTTGATTATCTCAGTAATGATTTTCTTTAGGAAGAGATACATTGCTAACTTTAAAAAAAACGTTAAAAATGTTCTGGGCCTCGATGGCACCTAACATTAATCCTCTACCATGAGAGTGCCTATGGACCCCCATAATCTACCTCCAAAGTGGTCCTTATTTGACCCAATCCCACAAAAAGGAGTCCATAAGGACCCCAATAGACTCCAATACTACTCCCCCCACCATAAAAAAAAACGAACTACCCTAAAGTTAATAATTTTATAGATTTAACAAGAACAATAAAATAATAAACCTAAGCTTTATTCTCTTATCTAATAGTCTCTATCAACAGCCAACCAGATAAGAGCAACACTATTAGTAAAGCCTATACTGATTTCAATCCCTGCATTCTGATTTGGTTAAAATTTAAACCAGAATCAGAAAAGAGGCGGAAGCCTTCTATGTTTCAATGTTAATAGCTCTAATTACGCAGTAACCAAATACACAATTCTGATTGGATGAAATATGATTGAACATATTTTAGCTAATCAGAATCCTAGAAAACAGTATGGAAGACAAGAGTGTGTTGAAAAAGCCATTATTCTGAGGGGGGGGGGGGGGGGCTTTTTTTTTTTTTCGACTGGACTTTGCTATGAACTGAAGATGAGGAGTAAGGCTCTGCTATCAAGACTGAAGAGGACTTTTCCAGGATGGCCAGATGATGAGGATCCAAGGGCTTCGCTGATCCTCTTTGCAGAATCATCCAAGGAAGGGAACTATAGGGAACTTTTATGGCAAGGTGGCTACTATTAAGTGTCATGGGGTCCATAAAGGATCCTTGGGACAAATTATTTATTGGGGGCATTGGGATCTATAGTGACCCAATGGCAGCAATCTATAGGGGTTTTGGAGGTTTTTTGGTGACTCACATATGGGATGGGGTCTGTGGCGATCCATGGTTGGGGGGGTAGGTAAGTGGTTTAATGAGAGGTTTATGGGCCCCCCCACTCCAAACCATGAGGTGGGTAGGAAAAGGGGGGTTTGATGGCCCCCATGATTAATGGTGTTCCAGAGGATACCTGGGCTCTTATGATAGCTGAAGAGGTAGCAGGGTATAGACAGAGGGGTTATTAACTACCCACATTCTTTTTTTTGTTGTTAATTTAACCTCTCCAATGCCTCGTTTGCAACATGGTTGGGTATAACTTCAATTACATTGAGGGATGCTACATATATTGTATTATAATATATCTCAGTAGTGGCTTAGTTGGTGTTACAGGTAGTTAACTTTACATGTAGGATTTAGGCTCGTCATGAGTCATGTAATCGCACTTTAAGTAGCACATAGAACAGTAAACCTATTGCATGTAGTGATGAATCCTTAGGGTTGACAAGTTAGGGTTTTTAACTAGTAATAGTTATCACAAGGGCCGGCGTGAGCTTTTCACTCGTAATATTTCTTAAGGAAGCCATGTGATTGAACTCTTCATGAGTAGCTAATATTTAAATACCTGTAGATATGAGGTTTACTTGCTTTCAGGATGTTTTGATTCCCTACATTTTTCATAGTGGTAAAAACAACCACAGAAAAGATATGTAAACAAATAAGTAAAAGCAACTTCCCAAAAGGGTTGATTGCTATCAGCCTTATTAAATTGTGATTCGGTAAATTTAAAAGGGCTCTTTTTAAGCACACTGCATATTTTATTTACAGAAGTTTTTAGTTAGTGAAGACCTTGCGTTTGGATAGAAGATCACTAACTAAAAACTTCTGTAAAAAAAATATGCTATGTGCTTAAATAGAGCCCTTTTAAATTTACCGAATCGCAATTTAATAAGGCTGTATGTCTATAGCGCTCCACAAGTGATATCAAGAGGACGGTGCAATGAAATATATAAAGTTGGCTCCTGCAGGGATGGGTATAGATAGAGTAAAGCAAAGTGGATATTAATCTGAGGTCATTCAATCGTCACACCAAATAAAACTACTATGCCGGAAAGTGATTGAAATTAAATGCAAATCGTCTCACTTTGCAATGATATGGTTCTCCAAATAGTGTCCTTTCTTCTTCCCGGTTGTGTCCAGAATAGTCCCAAGTGTAATTAAAGTGTGTCCTCCAATAAATTCAATCCTGGTGGCGATGCCGCTTCCTCCAGACAAATACTGTCCACAAAGTACTCCAAAAGACAAAAAAAAAAAGAACACAGAAAATATATGATTGTGCTTGTTCAGAAGAGAAAACACAGGTCATTTTATAATAAATACAAAATGCATAATGTTGATATTTACCGAAAATTACAATACTTTTTATACCATTTAATATATTATATAATTTGCGCATGTAGAGCTTTTTGTTATCTATGAATTAACATCACATGGATAAAATGATCTGAAAACACAGTAGGAAGGATCCCTATAGCTCTGGTATGTTTTGCAAACCATTGTAACACTCAAAAGACCACTTGACATGAAAAGGCTAATTCCCTCCATGGATGCTGGCCAGATATCCAGTGGTGGGAAGCAAGCAGGAGAAGTGATGGTATGTTTGTGCACACATGTTATTAGTACGTGGGAAAAGCTTTTGAAAAGCAGTTCAAGCATTTCCTATTTTCACTTTGTGTAATTACCTAGCCAAAGACCGCATATAGGTCAGTATTTGAGTGGTATGGAGTAGGGGAGGGGGGTTAAAATCATGAGACTGGAAACATATAAAGATCAGCCAAAAAAGCATAAAAGTGAAAATGGACAAAGTGACCAGATTGTAGAGTTTGCTACAGCAGAAAATGACACATGGATATAGAACTTCCTTTATATCCGCAAATAAAATGGTAGGTTTTAAACATGAGTGAAAATTGTATGCTTGGAAAATGAAAGTCTAGTTAATTTAAAGGATTATATGCTGTTTTTTTTAAAACCAAATCAAGAAGACTGCATGCTGTCTTCTGTCTTACAGTCTATTTAGAGCATGTCAAGGCACTGCACCAGCGGAGTTATAGAGCTCTATGGACAAATAATATGTTCCCACTACTGACTGCAGTGACACATCAAAACCAGTATTTGTCAAATAGAGGTCATGTCCAGCTACAAAGTTGAGTTTGCAGTACATTTTTGGAACCTTTTGGAGCACTTTTTTCAAATTACCTTGACCCTTTACATTTTATCCACCAGTTAAGGCATGTTATTACTGCATTAAGCAACTATGGCATATTCTCACAGCTTGTTTATAAAGATTACTGGCTACTCCAAATCTTTTTTGGCAACTATTTTAATGCTGCTATCTGTTACTAATGGGTAACATGCAGCCCTGGGGCTACAATGTGCCCCCATGTTGTTGCTTTGGATGGAAAAGTGTGTCCCTTTTCCACAGTGTGGCACTTTTGGCAACTGTGGTTCCTCAAATGAGTCCGTTCAAGTGATATATATTGCTTGTCACTTATTTATGTCATTACGGTTGGACAGAAACTATTTTATTAATAATTTGTTGAATTGAAGACCGACACAGCTGTGCACGGTCTGTGCTGCCACATAAAATATACATGTATTGCACTCCTCTTTACTTGGTTTGTAGACAAAAAATACATAATAGAAAATTTTAGATATCTGTGTCCTTTTTAAAGTGTAAACACAGCAGATATTTAGTATCACTTTTAAATTCGTATTACCACCTAGAGAATTATTCTGAATTTTCTATCCTTCTCAGCACAAAACAGACCTATTAACCTTCACTGCTGCTAACAGTCTCATTTACATTTCATTTTTATGTCTTTTTAACAATTTTGCTCCCCAGATTCATTATCCTTTGTTGAAATGGGCAGCTATTTTCTCTGTGACATATTTTATTGAAAGCAATGCACGAAACACTGTTAAATAAATAATAAAGTAATAAATCCTAGTTACTTTTATATACTATTTAAATAATATTCAGCATGGTTCATATTAATTGCAATCTTAGTTCATGGAGATGTATGCGAATGTGTCATTGGCCTGTTTGTTTTGTTAAAGGGATATTTCAGATTTATTTTGCCAAGCAGATAACATTATTTTAACATTTTAAACTTATTTTACTGCATAAATTCATGCAAAAAGTCAAAAAAATTAAAACGGACTAGTAGAAGAAGTTGACTGGCAAGCCGTGATCCGCTTGGGGTGGGAGAAGACCTTAAATGTACATGAAGTTTTTGCCTGCACATTGGGAAAATGGCAATGTTCACAGCAGGACTACAGGGGAGCTCATTAGTTTACAATGACACACCCATCTCAATAAGTAATGGACAGCAGCAGCCAAGACAACAAAATAAAAGCAAACAGCAAAGAATAATTACATGTAGAAGCTGCACAATGTAAATGTTGTTTTTTTTGGTTTCTAATGACATTTTGACCACCATCATGTTAGTTAAGCAAAAGACCATAAAAACCAGTGATGGCGAAGCTTTTTGAGCTCGAGTGCCCAAACCGCAATACATGCCAACTTTTTTTCCCTCTAAGTGCCAACATGGCAATTAAACCTGAATACTGACGCAGCTGAGTACACACACACACGCAGCTGAGTACACACATATAGACTGATAAATACACACACTGCATTGAGGGGTGCAGTGTATGTGTTTGTGAGTGGGTAGGGGGTGCTGTATGAGAGTGGGGGGGGTACTGTATGAGAGAGTGGGGGGTGCTGTATGAGAGAGTGGAGGGTGCTGTATGAGAGAGTGGGGGGTGCTGTATGAGAGAGTGGGGGGGTGATGTGTGTAAAGGAAGAATTTTCTTTTTATTCCTATCATAAAATCAAATTATTTTTATTTATCCCCCCCTCCCTTCTTCTTACCTTTGGTGAAGGAGGGGGGGACACAGTCGGTGGTGGTTAGTAGCTCTAGCTATGCCTCGGTTCGCCTCGCCTTTCCTCAGTCCTCCCGCGCAATGCTGTGGGGAGCGTGCCCGGATTACAAAACTCTTTAAAACTTTATTCCCATCTCTGAGGTACAAACACATTGTTTTGCAGATACAGCTCTTGGCCACTGGCGGGAATACAGAAATATTCTGTGAATTATGGAAATGACGTCAAGTTAAACAACTTAATTTTTTAATATGAAAAAGACCAGCACTGAGCCAGATTTGCATACAAAGAAAACTAAGCCGCAAACTCTAAGCATCTCTCCCCCCTTGGATCATACACCCTTCTCTCTCCCCTCCCCTTGTCTCTCCCCTTCCTCCTTGTCTCCTACCACCCCTGTATCTCCCCTTCTCCCTTGTCTCTTCCCTCCATCCTTCTCTCTCTCCCACCCTTATTTCTCCTCTCTTGTACCGCTCACAATTGTCTCTGTTTTCTCACTTGCCTCTACCCCCCCTTGTCTCTTTCCTTCCCTGTGTCTCTCCCTCCTCCTTTCTTTCCATTCTCTACCTCTCCCTTTTGCCTCTCCCCTCTCTCTCACTCCTCCCTTCTCTCACTCTCCCTTCTCTACCTCTCCCTTTTGCATCTCCCTCTTCCTTTCTCTCTCCTCTCCCTTCCTCTCATGTGCCTCTACCTTCTCTCCCATCTCACTCTCTTACTTCTCCCTTTCCCTTCTGCCTCTCCCTATTTTCTTTCTCTCCATCCTCCCTTCTCTCTGCTCTCCTTTCTTCCTCCCTCCCTCCCTCTTCTCTCCCTCTCTCTCCGCTTATCTCTCCCCCACCCTTGTATCTCCCTCACTCTTGTCTCTACCCCCACCCTTGTCTCTCCTTGTACTTCACTATTGTCTCTCCCACCATTCACTCTCCCCTCCCCATTGTCTCCCCCCTTGTCTCTCCCCTTCCCCTTGTGTCTCCCATTACCCTTGTCTCTCCCCCTGGTCTCTCCCACCCTGCTCTCTCTACCCCCTTGTTTCACCCAACCTTGTCTCTCTTATTCTCCCTTGTCTCCCACACCCTTCTATCTCTCCCCCACACTTCTCTTTCCCATTCTCCACTGTCTTCCCCCTTCTCTCTCCCCTTCTCCCTTGTCTCCCCCACCCTTCTCTTTCCCCTCTTGTCTCTCCACTTCCCCTTGTCTCCCCCTTCTCCATTGTCTCTCCCCTTCTCCCTTATCTGTCCAACTCCCCATTGGCTCCCTACACCATTGTCTCTCCCTCCACTCTTGTCTCTCCCCTTCTCCCTCCCCCTTGTCTCAACCCTCTTCTCTCTCCCCCTCTCCCTTGTCTCTCCCCTACCGCTTGTCTCTCCCCTGCCCCATATCTCTTACCTTCCCCTTGCCTCCGCGCGCGCGCACGCGCACGCTAGCACAGCCCTCCTCACGCTAGCACAGCCCTCCTCAGTGACGGGAGAGCGCTCAGGCGCCGTGCTCGCGCACGATGAGCAGGCCCAGCAAGCTGTCGGCGACCTATGGCCGCGTGCCCACAGAAGGGGCACGGCGTGCCACCTGTGGCACGCGTGCCATAGGTTCGCCACCACTGATATAGACCATACAGAGCACCTTTTAAGCCAATTTTATATTCTTGGGCTTTTTTTTCCTCTTTATATAAATGAATATACTGTATTGTGTAATGTTTTCAGTCTTGTGTTACTAGATGGACAAAGTGGGCAGTTTCCCATGATCCACTATTGGAATGTCAACACTAGGCAGAACTATCTGAGATTATGTACAACACCGTATACAACCTGTCCTTTAAAATTTGGAATATTGTGCTAATGTATATTTTTATCAATGGCACTTGACATAGTTAATAAGTGGCACGTCAGTGCTGTAAAGTATGAGTTATTTTATAGAGCAAATATGACAGAGCTGTGGTTCTTAACAGCCTGTCCTCAGAGATGAGGGGAGTCTAACGCTTTATACAAACTATATCACAATTATTTATAGACTAGCGGCTTGCCCGTCAAAAATGATGGGATGCTGTTTTTGTAAGGTGGGCGCTGATCTGCTTTTTGCGCTTATTGCAAGGCTTTGTGTGCTATGAGCAGCGTTGGCGCTCGTTGTGAGGCTCGCAGTGAATGGCTTTTGTGTTTATCAAGATATTTTTTTTGCGTGTATGTCTTTTTGTATGCTAATTAAAGAACTAATAAATGAATATACATTACCTATTTGTAAATAATATAGGCAGAAGTGCTGAAGAGCTGACAATCTGTTTTGATGTTCCTGCAGCATACAATGTAGGTTTGCACTGTTGTGGAGCTGAGGTGTAAGTGTCAGCAATGTGTGCAGCGTGTAGTGTAAATAGGCTGCGTGTGCGAGGGGAAGCCGTTAGTGTAGCAGGGGTACTTCTGCATTGTTAGTGTTGTAAAATGGCGAATGTGTATGTGGTACGCGGGTGTGGATGATTTAGCCTCCTTGCTAAAAGTGTATCTTGTGGAAAAGCTGTATATGCTGGGTGGTGTTTTGCGGCTTTAGGGTCCTGTAGCCTCGTTTTCGTTTTTTTTCAGCTGCCATTTTGTCTCTCACTTAGGGGATTTTCGTGTGTCTAAACTCTGTAATTTGGACTTAAATTGAGGTGTACCTTCACTTGCAGAGGTCCTGGGTGCCCCCCCCCCCCCACCTTGCTGTGGGTAAGTTTTTAATGTAATTTTTGTGTGTATTTATTGTTTTTTTTATGTTTTCCACTGCCTGCGGTTCGGCCGTTAAGGTTGAGTTTTTGCAAGTTTGTAATGTTTTTTTTTCTAAGTCCCGCGGCTCGTATTTTTTGTGTAAGTGCGTATTTAGCGATTGCGTGTTAGATCTATTTTGTCAAAGTGCCGCTTGTGAGGCGCCGTAGAGCCTCCACCTCCACAAATGCGGCCCCTCGCTTTGCGAGGGTACGCATTTGCAGCCTGCAATGAGCCATTGCAGCCGACGTGGGAGCCTCCACCTTCTGCAAATGCGGACACTCGCGAATCGTCCCTCGCTTTGACGACGATTCGTAGTTTGACAACTATTATATGTGATAGATTATTGAGGAACTGCTAAGCAGTTAAACTCCACACTTTTCAAACCTCAAAGCTGGTCACCTTACAGTGCTCATGGGGATAAGCCAATATCCAGACCAAAAAAAGTTTTACAACCGCTGGGATAGTGGTTATTTCTCCTGGATCTCTCTGCTTCCACAGTTGACCACAATCTTCTTCGTCAAATTCTCTGCCCTCTTTCTACTGCCACACTGCTCTCTGATTCACATCATACCTTGAAGATCGGTCATTTAGTGTCTCCCTCTCTGAAACCTCTTCCAAGCTTCTACCTCTGACTGTTTGCGTACCCCAGGGTTCAGTTCTATGCCCCCTCCTTTTCTCCATCTATACGTCCTCCCTTAGTACCTAATAAAATCTTTGGGATTTCAGTATCATTTATATGCTGATGACACTCAAACCTACCTCTCAGCACCAGATTTATTTCCCTCCATTCTAGCACAAGTGGCAACTGCGGCTGTAGCATATCCTTCTGGATATCTGCCCGTCAACTCAAAATCTCAGACTAAGATCCTAATCTTCCCAGCCTCTACCACAGCTTCCACTCCACATATATCTCTCATTGTTGACAATGCCATCATCACTCCCACCTCCGAGGATGATTGTCTTGGGGTTCTACTGGATCCTGCCCTCTGTTTTATTCCTCCCATACAAGCACTAATAAAGCCTGTCTTTATCACTATCTTACGAAAGACAAAATTTGAATCCACTCACTCATCATTTCTCGCTTCAACTACTGCAACTTACTCGTCCGTCTCTCCAATTCATAATGAGTGCCTTGGCTATACACATCTACCAAGCACAACGATCAGCGTCTGCAGCTCCTCTGTAATTCACTCCACTGGTTTCCCATAACCTCCAGAATACATTTAAAATCATTACCCTAATGTATAAAGCCCTCAAAAATAGTACACTCCCTTATATCACTGCTCTTGTCTTTAAATACTCGCTCAACCGCCCTCTTTACTCTGCTAACGATTTTCATTTTCCTACTCTCTTATCACCTCCTCTCACTCCCGCCTTCAGGACTTTTCTCGTGCTGCCCATATTCTTTGCTCCACTCCACTATTCTCCTGCCTCTAAACCTTCAAAATCTCATTAAAAATGCATCTGTTTAAATAAACGTATCCCCTCTTGTCCTTAATATGCACATCACATCTCTTATCCTTCTATACCTCACCCTTACCCTTTAGTTTGTACATTTGTAAACTTGCTAAGTGCTTTAAGGAAAGCATGGAGTACTATTTGATTTTAAGCTTAAAGACAGGGCTCTCCATTCTTTAGCATTTTGTTAAAATTGTTGTTTTTGACTTGAATTTACCCCTATATAGAGATACAGAATTTGTTGGTGCATTACAAATAGAAATAATAATAGATAGTAAAAATAAGTGTGGGTTTGTTGCTACGATAGTGCTACAAGATCACTGTCAGTGGTCGAACAAGTCTTAATACTAGACATGATGCTAAATGTAAAAACTCTTTTTTTTTTTCTGTGAAGCTAGATAAAGAATAGGTGTCAGGCTGCTTGTGTAAACAAAATATGAATAATCATGCATTATCTTTGTGGGAATAGATTAAATCTTTCTAGCTATATTACATAATTATTTTTAATTCAGTTTTGCTGATTTTGCCTGTTTTTTCTACTGAAAACTGCAGCGGTTTTACTTCAGTACCCTAGTCCAATCTCCAAACACTGCAGACCTGGCTTGGTAAGTTGCAAAAGTGGCTTCTATGTCCAGAGAGCTGTCAATGATTTTTATCTGACTACTTGCTTGCTATTGATATTGCAATGGAGAGTCTGCAGTCACCATGAAATTAAGATGTTTGCTGGCTAGTGTTGGACAAGCTATTAAAAAGTAAAAATATTAAAGTATAAACAAAGCTCCACATAGTTAGAACTATGGTTTATCGGCATGTGAGGTCTGGACCATAAAGAATGCCATTGAATTGATGCTTTTGAATCGTGGTGAAAACTGCTTACAGTCAGTTGTACAGGAAGTCAAGACAAACTGTCTACATTAAGGTAAGATCATGAGGCTAAAGCTCAAATATTTTGACCATATTATCAGAAGGCAGGATTCCCTAGAATGCTGGGATGCTGAGAAAGATTGAAGGCACACAAAGAAGGGGTGGCATAGGTGGAGTTTGATAGACAAGGTCTTTGAAGCAATGAACATGTGCTTGAGGGAGCCAAGAAGGGCAGGGTCTGACAGATGTGCCTTGCCTGCTGCCATCCATATGGCCACAGGGAGTCGGACAAGACTGAACTACACTAAGCAGTTTATCTTGTGTATTAAACTATGAATAATGGTCTTCCTTGAGTACAAGAAGACCACAATTATAATGTCCACCTCAAAAAACAAATAAGTTGTGGAAAAGATAGAACTAACGCTCTGAGTTGCGTGGCCACAAGAAAAATCTTGCTAATTCTTGGATGTACTTGTGAGCTTCAGGTGCAGGGTAGCTATGGATTGCAAACCTGAATCTTTTCTAGTCAGTCAGGATAAGGTAGTTGTTTCATGATCGAGGATTTCAATATATCTGATGTGTGTGTGTGTATATATGTGTATGTATGTATGTATGAATGTGTGTCTATATGTGTGTGTGTGTATATGTGTATATATATATATATATATATATATATATATATATATATATATATATATATATCCATACAGGGCTGTACATCAGTGAAGAAGCCGTGGAATTGGCATACTATAAAGGTCTTTCTGGAGCCTAACTCGTTGACTGCTCACTCAGAAGTCTGTATTTTATTTATTAAATATAAGAATAATTTTTTAGCAGAAGCTTTGAATATAATGAATAATGAAAGCCATATTTTTGTTTTGTATAAATGTTTTAACTAGGTTAATTAATTATTTCTATCCTCAATTAAATTGTGATATAAAAATGTTCTTGTAATAAGCCTTCGGAGTAACATATTCCTACCTTCTAGAACCCCTCTCGTCATGTTTTTTTTCTAATAAGAGGCTACATCTTATACAGCTTGTGAGTGGGGCTTCAAACTACCAGTGCTATGCTTTTGAGAAATGTGAAGGAGAAGCATTGTACTTTTTAGCGTTAGAATTATTTTTAATGGTCAGTCTTTGGAATCCTAACACCAAAAAGACTTCATACCATTGCTACTGGACAGAAACATCTTATTGATATTGTAGAAAAGTTATTTTTTCTCAGGAACTTAACGCTATATCACCCACATTAGAAATTACATTAAATAAAATACAGCACCTTGTATGTTAAACCGGACATATTAGTTGAAAAACATGGATTCCTTTTATTACAATACTAGCGAATTGCCCGTCAAAAAATGACGGCAATGAAATTGTAAGTGAGCTAAGGGTGTTTGGTGTATAATAATTTTGCGAGGGTCAGAGTTGCGCTCCTTGCCAGCAACTGCAACCTTCGCAAGGCGAGGGCCGCAGGCTCGCTGCGCGAGACCGTAAGCGTAAACTCGTATGCTCACAACTATATATGTGATTTACTATTGAAACACATCCCAACTTAACAATACAACACACACAGGCCCTCATTCAATTGTGATTTGGCCAATTGAATAGGGCCCTAAATAAGCACATAGCATATATTTTTTAAAGAAGTTTTTAGTTAGTGAAGATCTTGCTTTTGGATAGATGCTTACTAAGTAAAAACTTCTTTAAAAAAAATATGCTATGTGCTTATTTAGGGCCTTATTCAATTGGCCAAATTGCAATTGAATGAGGGCCACAGTATTCAATGTAAATGTTACTGGAACAAGATCCTTTTGGAAATACTTTAAGCTCAGATCTGTTATAATTTTTTCTGAAAATATGATAATAAACTATATATAACAAATGTTGATCTTATGTAATACAATAGATACATATCTTCTGTTTTTGGATACTTATCAGAACGTAACTGTTAATAATTGGACTTATATATATTTATATGTTTATTTATTTATATGTGTATATATTTTTTTTTTATTTAATTCTTAAAAATGTAAAAAAAAAATGTTACAATTAATCCATACATTTTGTGTTAATAAAACATTTGAACTATATATATTTTTTTTGGTTGACACTATCACAAAAAGTTAACTTTCTTAGTAATTCTAGATGTGAAAAACCTTTTGTCCCCTAATATGTTTTTCAATGTATATTTTTGCTGTTCGTGTGTGGTAGAAAGCATCTTACAAGTGCAGTGGCAGAGCTAGCAAATGAAAGGCCCGGTGCAAAAAAAAATGTTTGGCCCCCTATCCCCTCCAAAATTGTGTTCGTGTGTTCGTGTATATGTGTATATATATATATATATATATATATATATATATATATATATATATATATATATATATATATATATATATATATATATATATATATATATATATATTTATATACTGTATGTATATATATATATATATATATATATAATATTATTATTATTATTATTAAATACTAGCGACTTGCCCATCAAAAAATGACGGCAATGAGATGTGTATGTTTGTAAAGTTGCTTAGTTATTAATTTTGTTTAACAGAAGACAACATTTACATTGTGCCTCAAAACGTGCTTGTGCTCTTAACATGAACTTTGTAATATGTCTAAGTTATAGGAACAGATTAGTGAGTAATCATGTATTCTGATGTGTGTATATATTATATCTGGGTACCAAGATATAATGAGAGAAAATAATGCACAGAAGTCAGAGTGCCATCAGAATAATCTCTGAGTTTATTTGGGCGGCAGAATCTTATATAGCATAACACACGTCACAGCTAATAGCATAGTTGAAAAAGGGTTAAATACATATTTGCAAGCAAGTGTCTTTTTCTGTCTAACTCAGCAAAACAATCCTTATCTAATCTTGGCTTCCTATAGATATTGTGTCTCATTAGTTGCTGAAACAAAAGAAAAGGATACAGGAAACAGATGTTTTAAGGAACATTACCTTAAACATGTCTACAGATGACGCACTTAAACATTCTAGTAAGATACAAGAAAAAAACAAGCTGATATACTTTTTATAATCATGATATTCTTAGCTAATTATTTCATAATGAAGAAATTAAAATACCTAAAACTAAGTAAGGAACTTGAAAGTATATTTTTTAAAACTTGAACTTTCTTATCCATCTAAGTAAGGAACTTGAAAAAAAAAAAATGTCAAACTTGTAACGTTCGAAACAGTAACACAGTTAATTAACATTTGAACAGAATTTGTCAAAATAATGCAAGGCAAGTGTTTTGTGGGGCTAATCATGCATAAACAGTACTTCCATGAATTATGACTGAATTCTTTATTGATTTGTAGTTTTCAATGGTTGACCTTTGTTTGTTGGTGTAGTAATTGTTTTAAATGGCACATAGAGTTTCGTCTGTGGAAAAGTGGTTGTCTAAAAAGAGAACGCAAGAACTTAAAGTTGTTCCGCGATGTGTAACTACTGTTCTCTATATGTGTTTTACAATTTCATGTAGTTTAATAGGAAAATATTGTTGTTGTAAACCTAATTTCTGTGGCTTAATAATGACCTTTTGAAGTAAATGGACAGGTGTGTGTACTTTTTTTAAACAAAATTGTGGTTATATTGGTTTTTTTTAGGTTTTTGCGTTTGCTTTTAAATTGGTTTTGCATGGCTTTTGTTTGTTTGATGGAAAGTTAGAGTACTTCATAGTAGACAATGTTTTTAGTAAAAATGCGTCCATCCTCTAATAAATCACCTTGACTTTCATTGTTTTCAATGTAAACTTTAATAGCCTGTGGATTTTTGCACCATGATAAAGCAATGTATAATTGGCCATGTGCAAATACTAGTTGTTCTAAGAAAATACCCACAGATTTTAAAGTTTGTCCTTGTGATTTATTAATGGTCATGGCAAATGCCATAATGATGGGAAATTGTCTTCTTTGAAGTATAAAAGGGAGACTAATTTCACTTGGTGCTAAATCTATCCTTGGTATGAAAACTCTCTCTCCTTTATGGGTACCAGTTAAAATTTCAGCATCTATGAAATGTTCCTTTAATTGTTGAACAATTAATCTTGTCCCATTGCATAGGCCTTTTTTGGGGTTCATATTTCGCAGTAACATGACAATTGCACCTTTCTTTAGCTGCAAAATATGTGGTGGCAATCCAGAAGGAGTTAATGAGTTTATGAATTCAGTGGAAAAGTTTGCCTGACTCTTTGTCAGCAAGTACAGAATCAGCACTGTGATAATGTCTTTGGGGTGCATTAATTTTTTTTAAAGATTTCATTATTGAGGATTAATGAATCCTTATTTTTACATGTTAGTATGACTTGGTTGGCAAGCTCTGAATATTCCTGGTTATTTATGGTACCTTCAAATATAGCGGATATAAGATCTTGGTGACAAATCATATCAGGTGGGATGTGCACAGTGTCGTCAGGTAAAGTTGATATTTTTTCTGTTCTGCCTTCTCCAATTTTAATAAGCCAATCATTAAAATCATTTTGGCCTTTTGATCTCATATTTTGTTGCAGTTGAAGATGGGTAAAATGTTTCCATAGTGTGCTTGACTTTATACAGGTTTCGATAATGTCAGTTCGATTTCCATGTACAACGACAGGTAATGTTTGTCTAAAATCCCCACCTAACCACATTACCTTTCCACCAAATGGAAAAGTAATATCCATGACTTCACGAAGCAAACAGTCAATACATTGGAGGGCATAGCATGACATCATTTGTGGCCTCATCTATTATAAATAATTTACTTTTTTTCAATTTTTTTGCTTGTAATGTTGTCATGCGAATATCTGACACTGAGGTTTCTAAAATAGGCACTGGCAGTTTAAACCCACTATGTACAGTTCTTCCACCTTCTAACAAAAGTGCAGCAATTCCAGTTGTGGCAAATGCCAGTGCTATTTGACCTTGTGCTCGTACAAAACTCATTAATAAATTATATAGATAAGTTTTTCCTGATCCGCCAGGTCCATCATGATATAAATAACGCTCTTTGACCATCTCTTCATCTAGTGCTTTTTTTATGGCATTAAATGCTTGCAATTGTAATGTATTTAAAGTTGCAAGTCTTTCTTCTGTCCTTTGTACTTGTAGTTGAATGTCATAGTCTTCAAAGTTTATGTCATCTATAAGACCTGGATCAGGCAGATTAAAACTTGCACAACTTAATTCATGAGTTAAAAATACTTCTTGGATTTCCATTAATGCTTTTAAGTGTGCAATAGGTTCATTGTATCGTTACATAAAGTCTTCAGCCATATTACTTTTAAATGTGTCCCACAAAGCTAATGCATTTGGAGCATTTGAGAAGATACAAATCAATGCAAATTGTTCCCTCATCTGCCGTGGCATTTGACATAGTGCTGCTTCTTCTAGACATCTTTCCCATTCTGTATCATCAGCTAATAAGTTTCTATGTCTTGCAGCTAAATGGAAGGATTCATATACTATGTCATTAACAGTTCTTAAGTGTTCAAAACTTTGTGCTCCAGGAACATTTAAAAGTAATAGTTGTAAGCAGAATCGTTCAAGGTCTCTTGGACTGACTGTGTAAATTCTTGGGATTCTTTTATTTCCTCTGCTTTTTCTTGGTCTCCATAATCCATTCACAAAAACATAGTGATATGGAATTTCAATATATAAGAATTGTGTTGCTTGTGAATCTCTAGAATTTAATTGAAACCATGCAGTTAGTGTAGTGTGACGATGCTCACTTTGGGCCAATGCATTACTTTCATTTCCAGCATGGAAATACACTAAATGCCTTTGTGGCAAATGTACTGCTAATCTATATACTGCATGTGATCTATCATGCATTTAAAATTTTAAAAGGCGCCACATAGCTTCTGGTGCACTTACATAGCGAGCATCTACATGAGATGCAAGTTCATCATGTACTAACTCAGTGCTTTCGGGGTTGTCTGCACTTTTGACGACTACAGTTGCAGCATCATAGCCTTTGTAAATATATTTGTACACATATTTAATGGATTTGATGGAAGTGCAGGCTTCTACATTAATGTGTGCATTATACTTCATGAGTAAATGTGGATTGTAGGGTACTACATATCTATTGTCAACTTTTTTCCCACGAATAATGGCACTATCTCCTTCTCTTCTTTTATAAAGTGGATATCCATCACAATTGGCATAGGTTTTGTCTCCATAATCTTTTGAAAAATATTTGGCACTTTTTTTATTTTCCATACATGCTGATTGTGGATTAAGCTCGCCACAGGGTCCATGAATCATGCGATGAGTAACAATCTCATATAGTCTACCATATAGTTCTGGATCTGATAGTTCAGCAACAATGACTGAATCCACTTTGTCAGCAGTATCTAATTTATCTTTTTCTTGAAGGATTATGAGAAGATGTGCATGTGGAAGGCCTCTTTTTTTAAATTCAATTGTATATACATAAGCAAGAGATTTGCCAAATAAGTGACTTATAGTGATGTCACGTATTAATTAATTTAATTTAATTTTGGAAACTCTGGCTACTAAATCTGGTCTATCGGAAGGACTTTGGGCAAGAAGTAAATCTTGTGTAATTTCTGGCCATTGGGGATTACATGTAAATGTAATAAATAAATCGGGTTTTCCAAATTTTGTGACAATAGCCATGGCATCATTGTATCTTTCTCTCATATTTCGAGGAGATCCCTGAAAAGAAGATGGTAAAATGATGGCTTCGCTAGCTGTCATGTCTCTGCTTGTAGCCACCTCAGCAACATAGTCCATTAATCCACAATATTGTTCTACACGTAGTTTATCTTGTTGATATTTTATGAAGTTTAAATTATTGGCCTCAACTCGCAAATAGGAATTAATAATCCATTGTTGTGTTAGTGTTCCAGCACAAAAATTGGATTAAATGTATTTCGAATGGCATTCTGAGCTACTTTAAATTCAAGCATGGAAACATTATTTCGCATTCTGGCTTTAGCATTTTGGTTGCCAACCTGCTTCTCTGTGTGGGAAAAAAATGGGTTATGTCATTGGATCTAAATTTGGATTTAAGATACTGATATTAATGAATGGTTGCTCCTCATTTCTGGGATATATTCTAATGTCTCTTTGAAATGGTGGTTCTCCTTCGTCATTTTGATACCCCATTGCAACCTCATTTGATGTTGGCAAGTTATAACGCCGTTTATCAGTATTTCTATCTCTTTTAAGCGCCAGATTGACCTTTGGGATTGGTAATTGATGTCTTTCTGCATGAAGTTGTTATTTATTTTCTACTTCTGCCAATTTTTTATAAGCTTTAGTGTAGGGGTTATTGGCCATAATGTTATCTAGCTCTGTAAAAACAGTGGTTAAGCATTCTTTTTTCTTGCAGCTGCATACGTTGGTCAACAGCTTCCATTGTATCTAGGACATATAGTTGAACACATTTTTGCTCTCCTTCCTCTGGATGTAAATGGGAAGTGCGATGATAAATTTGTCCTTGGACTTTAAAACAGTAAGGACCATGTCCTGGTACACTAGCAGCTAATGTTGCCCCCATAGATGCAAAGGATATGGCACTATTGTAGGATCTTATGTTTGTCTTGAAATTTTTGTAGTTTGGAAAAGTAGGTTCAGTCATAATGTTTTGTAAATATATTGGGAATAGTTTTCTTTCTGGAAGTTTGACCTTGCCTTTTTGACAGCAACTAATGAATTGACCATCTCTGGGTCTCTCCTGTTTAAAATGATAAGCCTCACAAAACTGACATTGAGTATTTATGTCCCCACAATTATGAACCTCTACTGCTAAAGACTTGAGTAAAGGACAATTTGCAAAGCATATATCCGTTTCAGTTTGTAATTCATCATTTGAAATGTCATGTGATGTTTCAGGAACAGGTTCTAAATGCTTGTTTTTTTAGTGGCTTTTTTGGTGTATCTTTTATTTTTGCAGCTGATAGTCTTTTGCTTGCAATTCTTTTGCATTCTTTTTCTCGTCGAATTTCCTTCTGCTCTGGTGTCTGCTGGTTTGCCCATCTTTGTTGTCATTCTCTAGCTTGACGTCTTATCTTTTCTTGTTTGGTCTCCTTATCAGCCATCTTAACATCTCAAACTAAACTAATGATACATTATTTTCTTTTACAGATTAAGTTGGTTTATGAAATCTTTTATTTGCAACAGTTTGTTTGTATGTGATTGTAGTTCATTGTAGCTGACCTTATTTTCTATTGTTAAATGAGTGTGTTTTATTTTTTGCCCTTACTTTCTCTCTTGTAGATTGTAATTTTTGCTTTAGATGCATAGCACACTGAAGGTTATTGCATTATAGCTTATTGTAGATGTAGTAGGTTTATAGTGTTAATTGAAATTTAGTTTTTGTTTTGTTTGTTAATTGCTTTTTATGTTGTTGTTTTGGCTTAGAGGCAAAGTAGAGGGCAAAAAATGGTAGTAATATATTGCTCTTTCTAATTTGTCCTGCAGGGGATTGTTGTAATAGTATTCTTATATTTTACTTAAAGGCTTATATGTTATGGTTGTGAAAAGAAGGTTTGTATTGTTGTTTTTTCGGTGTTAGTAGTATTTGTTTATGGTATTAGTAATCTATTTTATGTGTGTGGTTAGGTTTTGTGCTTAACATTGTACATTAGGGCTGTGAATTGAGAATTCAAAATGTTATTTTGTATGTGTTTTCACTATTTCTTGGACTATGCTGTTTTATGTAGGTTCTTTTTTTTGATAGATTGAAGTTTGGGTTTACTGTTAAACGTTGTTGTACGTAAAAGGCAATTAGTAGGTAAATAACAAATGTGTCAGTAATATTTTGTTAAAGCTGATAATTGGTGGTGCTTATTGTTGTTGGTTTATTTTGTTTTTTATCTTGACATGGATGCAGAGCAAACATGTTTATTTAGTTTTCTCTGTTTTTACTTGTTATACTGTACCTTGTTTGAAGTGTGATTTCAAGCAGAATATTTCTTGATCCGCTGTTGTAAGTCTTTGTGCGATGTTATTTGATTGGAATGTATTTCTCATGAATAGCATAGTTCATTTTTTTGGTCTACTCTGTTATCGTGAATTCTTCTGCTATGCTGTCTTTTGTGCTCCACTTTAGAAATACTTTAATTGTATTTGTATATTACAGTTAACTTATTTTTTTTACTGTAATTATTTTTTTTTTTTTACATTTTCTATATGATAGCAATGTTTTTTGGATTATCCTGTTTTGTGTCCACCACTTTTGGGATGCTGTATTTGGCTTGTGGATGACAGTTAAAGGTTGTTGTAGAGTAAAGCTGACTATGAATGATCTTTTATCTGTGTTGTAACTATTAACAGTAGTATCCTGTTTAGTGTCTGACACTTTTGGTATGCTTATTTAGGCTTCTTTGTAAGTCTTATAGGTTGTTAAACAGTAAAGATGAATATTAAGTTATTTTTCTATCTGTTTGTGTGATTTTTTGTACAATCCTGTTATGTGTCCACCACATTTTGCATGCTCCATTTGCTTAATTAGTCTTGTTAGTGAGGATTACATATTGTTGGACAGTAAAAAGGAATGTTAATTGTCTTTTCTATATGTTGTTGTGCTCTTTTGTACTATCCTGTTTTGTGTTCACCACTTTTCTGGTTGCTGCATTTGGCTTGTGGGTGATGGTTGGAGGTTATTCTACAGTAAAAAGGAGGAATACTTTTGTTTTATGTATGTTGCTAATGTTTGGGATGCTATCTGTTTTGTGTCCACCCCTTTTTTTGTTTTTGTGTGCAACTGTCTTTCTTTGGAAATTGTATAGGCCTTTGTGAAGTTTGTTGAACTGTGTTGTTTTGGTCTTGATTGAATTTGTATTGCGTTTTTTTATTTTTTAAACTTTCAATTCTCATATTGGCGGCCATTATTATTATTATTTTTTTTTACTTGTTATACTATACCTTGATTGAAGTCTTGTTCTTGTCCGGATGACAGAGGGTCCCCTCCTGCCAATCTTAATCCGCCAGTCTTCTTGTAGTGTCTGTTTGAAAGAGAAATTTAAATGGTTAATTTTATATTTATTATTTTGCATTTTGCGAAGCATGGTCTTTTTCTGCATGTAATGTATTTTCCTATCTTACCTCTTCTTCTTTCTTTCTGTTCTTTAAAAGTGATTCTCTTTCACAGTCCACTGTGCAAATTCTTGAGTGACTCTGTTGATGCAGAGTCTGTTTGAATAGTGAAAAAAGGGGAAAGATTGAGCTTGCTATGAGTTGCTGTAAATATAACCCCCCCGTGTCTCTCTAACCCCCTGGTGTCTCGTTCCCTCCCCCCTCCTCATCCTCAACCCCCCTCCTCATTCTAACCCCCCCTCCTCATTCTAAACCCCCCTAAATACCTCCCCCTCTCCCTTTACCCTCACTTACCTCTATCTGCAGCTTCTCCTCCGGCCTCTGCTCCTTCCTGAGTCGGAACCCGGTATATGCTAATGACAAGACGTCGCATGCGCGCCACGTCATTAGCATTGGCAGGGTCAAGACGCCGCAAGGAGAGTGGAGGCCGGAAGGAGAAGCTGCAGATGGAGGTAAGTGAGGGACTGGGGGAGGTATTTAGAGGGGTAGAATGAGGAGGGGGTTTAGCATGAGGAGGGCGGTTGAGGATGAGGAGGGCGGTTGAGGATGAGGAGGGCGGTTGAGGATGAGGAGAGCGGTTGAGGAGGGGGGTTGAGGTTGAGGATGGGGAGGTTGAGGATGAGGATCGGGGGGTTCAGGATGAGGATGGGGGGGTTGAGGATGAGGATGGGGGTTGAGGAGGGAGGTTGAGGATGAGGAGGGGGTTGAGGATGAGGAGGGGGTTGAGGATGAGGAGGGGGTTGAGGATGAGGAGGGGTTGAGGATGAGGAGGGGGGTTGAGGAGGGAGGTTGAGAATGAGGAGGGTGATAAGGGAGGGGAGGAAGAGACACAGGAAAGGGAGAGGGGGGGAAGAGACACAGGGGAGGGAGAGGGGGGACACAATAAAAGGGCACACAAGAGGGTGACACAGAGGGACACAGGGGGCAGCACATTTCCCACCCTCGGCTTATACTCGAGTCACTCATTTTTCCCAGTATTTTGTGGTAAAATAGGTGCCTCAGTTTATACTCGGGTCGGCTTATATTTGAGTATATACAGTACTTCTTTCATTAGTTTGAGTTAAGATTAGGTTGTTGTAGGGCCTATACACATAAATGTGCATGTCACATGTCACTATACATGAATCCCATTTTCATTGTTAAAGTTTACTTTTTTTTTGTTTTGCTGTCTTTGTAAGAAAATGAAATATATTATAGCTTACCTCTCAGTTTCAATTTGCAGAGTGTAAAGTTGAAAATTAGGAAATAATTATCTTCTCAAGTAACAGCAGCAGTTAACTATCCAGTCTGTTCATCACCTGAGGAGAAATGTAGAATTTTCTGGAAAGTAGGCAGTATTTATAAACTTTGAGGTGCTTCAAACCGTTACAACGCAATACGCATGCGCTATTTGCGTTCCAGCGTACAATTTGCGTTCCAGTCGCCTTTATGCGTAATAGTTGTCATTTTCCAGTAAAATGTTGGTTAATATCAGTGTGGTACGTGCCGCATAGTGTGTTACATGCCTCGTGAAGTTGACTGGAGCAATGTTTCCGTTTTGCGAGTCACTGTAGTATTTTTGCGCCTTTAGCCTCGTTTTCGTATTGTTCGGCGGCCATTTTTTCACTCGCTTAGGTGATTTTCGGGGGTCTAAACTCCTCTATTTGGAGTTAAATTGAGGTGTAACTTCAGTTGCAGAGGTCCTGGGTGCCCCCCCTTGCTGTGGGTAAGCTTTTTATGTGTTTGTTGTGTGTATTTATTTTGTTTGTAATGGTTTTGGGGTTGCGCGGGTTGCGTCCTTGTTTTCGTATCTCGTACTTCTTTTTCAGCAAATCCGTAGGTGTTTGGTGGTGTTTTGCGTCTTTAGAGTGCTGTAGCCTCGTTTTCGTTTTTTTCTGTGGCCATTTTTTCTGTCGCTTAGGAGATTTTCAGGGGTCTAAACTCTTTTATTTGGAGTTAAATTGAGGTGTAACTTCAGTTTTCGAGGTCCTGGATGCCCTCCCCCCCCCCCCTTGTAGGTAAGCTTTTTATGTATTTATTGTGTGTATTTATTGTGTTTGGCATGTTTTCATTTGCGCCGGTTTCGGGCATTTTTTGCGTGGTCGTGATGGGTCGTAACGAGTCCCGTATTTTTTGCGAGGGCCGCAGGCTCGCTGCACAAACCCACAGAGTTAGCAGTAGCCCGCATGCTCACAACTATATATGTGAGATATATATATATATATATATATATATATATATATATATATATATATATATATATATTTTTTTTTTTTTAATTTTTTTTTTTATTTCTGTAGTGTAGACCCATGCACTTTTTCTCTCTAGCCCTCTCTCTCTCCCGGTCAGCTCTCCTCTTCCCCTCTCTCTCTTCCTGTCAGCTCTCCTCTCTAGCCCGCTCTCTCCCTGTCAGCTCTCCTCTCTCTCTCTCTCTCTCTTTCTCTCTCTCTCTCTCTCTCTCTCTCTCTCTTTCTTTCTTTCTTTCTCTCTCTCTTTCTCTCTCTCTTTCTTTCTCTCTCTCTCTCTCTTTCTTTCTTTCTTTCTGTCTCTCTCTCTTTCTTTTTCTCTCTGTCTTTCTGTCTCTTTCTTTCTCTCTCTTTCTTTCTTTCTCTCTCTCTCTTTCTCTCTTTTTCTCTCTCTTTCTTTCTTTCTCTCATTTTCTCTCTTTTTCTCTCTCTTTCTTTCTCTCTTTTTCTCTCTCTTTCTCACTCTCTCTTTCTGGGCCCCCAGGAGAACAAGGGCTCTGGTGCATTGCACCGGTGCATGGCCGGTATCTCCGCCCAATGTACGAGAGGTTTCTTGATACAAGTACAGGTCTAAAGATTTCAGCTGACCTCTTTTATTTATTTTTTTTCTTCTTTTCTTTGTTGTCTTTTTTTTACTTTAAGGATGTAATTTCAGCTGCATAGAATCTGTGCTGTAGAAATATAGAAAGCTACAGCAACATGTAATGCTCTGTGCACTTTCCACACAGGGTGGATCATTTTATTGGGAGTTTAGTGTTGCTTACCAAATAAGCCTAATGACTAGGGCCCTCATTCAATTGCGATTTGGCCAATTGAATAGGGCTCTAAATAAGCACATACCATATTTTTTTAAATAAGTTTTTAGTTAGTGAACTTCTATCCAAAAGCAAGGCCTTCACTAACTAAAAACTTCTGTAAAAAAATATGTTATGTGCTTATTTAGAGCCCTATTCAATTGGACAAATTGCAATTGAATGAGGGCCTAGATCTCCTTATATTAAGATTTGTTCCTTAATATATTCTTGCTAAGCTGATAGAAAGGTTCCCTGGTGGTTCAGTGGTTAGGATTCTGTGCTTTCACAGCTGCAACCTGAGTTTGATTCCATTCAGGAAACCAAGAGGTCACACCACCCTGAAGCCAAGGAGGGTTGGACCTGGTCAGTACCTATGAATACCAGGAGCTGTATGCTGTGGCCCACTGGAGAAGGAACTGGCATCCCACTCCAGTATCTCTGCCATGAATACCAAGGGGATCAGCATGGTGTGTTATGGTCCATGAGGTCACTGAGAGTCTGACACGACTGAACGACACACAAGCTGATAGAGTGTAAACAATACACACAGGGGAATTACAGACACTTCTACCAGACATCTATCATCTTCTTACAGCATCACATTCTTGCTCTTGAACCAAGTTTGCTTTTTTCTCATTTAATTCATTTTACTTTCTTTACAATCCTTGAAGATGAACCAGAGAGATTTAGTTGAGTTAATTTCTACAGTACACCTAAGAACTATAGAATAAATGTATCACAAGTTTTACATGAAAAGGCTTGCCAGTTGAAGTCAATAAACATTCACTTTAAGTGAAACCGATGAAAAATTTATCCAGGGCAATGCGATCTGGACAGTAAAATATTTATACCTCCGTACTGTAGGGCTAAGTCCTGCCTTCTGCATCTTTACCTCAAATTACAAAAATCATAGCGAATCATGCTAAACTTTAAGGTGATTGACACCACCATAGATAATTTAAAAAAATAGAGAATCTATAGAAACCATAAAATCACAACTTTAAGACGGTTTGCTTACTCCTATTAATCTCTTTCTTATTGCTTTCTAAACAACACTGCTTTTAAAGTATATTGGGGGCCCAGAGTTTCACACAAATAGATATCCATACAAATGGAAATAACATTTCTTGTAAAGGGATAGCATGAAAGAGAAGTTTAATGACCTCAATAGATCATCCTACCTGGAAGGCTCTGTAGATACCCCAAAGCTTGCTAATAGCACTATCATAGATAGAAGGAAATAGAAATCCTATTGCTCCTGTAAGTTCTTTAGTATACACACAGCCCTATTAAATTCCCTCAACGTGTAAAACCGTAGCCCTTAACGTAGCCCGCAAGACTTTCGGCTATTAAATTGGCTCCGTAAAGTAACCCGCTAACAACTTGCGGGTTAAGGGCGGAAAAAAACTACGTGATGTAAACTCCGCCACATGCAAATCCTTTGATCTCTCAAGCCTGTAACGGTTAGGTTCGAAAATCGCTATTATATTGCTACGATTCCACTGGTGTTCAACCCCGTAACCAAAAAATGGAGCCAAAAAGCCAACTAGAGAGGACCCGCAACTGGGTTAATGTCTTATCCGTAGCACTGTAAATGCAAATATACACACACTACTGTACTTATAATTAAAGGGAAAGTGATGTTAGGTATTAAAATTAATAGCACAACATTCTCAAGCTCGCAAATCTGCAATATAAAATAGATTATTTTATGTTTAATTTCCGTGTTATATTGCAGCAATCAATGTGTTAATACATAATGGAACTCGCATGGACTTGAACATCATATTTACTGATTTATTAATATTGCATTTTTTCAGGAATGCGGGTCCGATAGAAACTAGTATTTAAGACCCGTAAGCCTTTGAAATCTAACCTCCATTTTTCAGTGTCATAATGATGACAATCTCATTTGCCATTGGCTCCGTCTAAACCCGTAACTACAGGTTTGACTAATTGATAATGTTCACGGCCGCACATCCAACTTGCACCAGAATGGGTTACGGGTTTCCGTCTCCGGCCCGTAACTCGTGGCATGGTTTAATTTTATTGCACTGTGAAGTGGCCATTAGGCTTCATTGCCGAGGAGAATACTTATCTGAGCATTTACCTATTACAAATACATAGTAAAGGATCACTTGTGAGGTTCCAAAATGGGCATTGGGGATAGGACGTGAATAGCCCTCCCTAGTTGTTATGGCCTATGAGTTGATTCATCAGCAATGTATAGAGGTTTCCTTGATCATGATATATGTGTAGTTTTTATCTTTTTTTATTTTATTTTTTATTTATAGTGGACTTAATAGGACTTAATAAGACTTCTGTTTCCTTCTATCTATGATAGTGGTATTAGCAAGTTTTGGGGCATCGAATAGAGCCTTCCTTTAAATTTGCAAGAATTTATGTTTCCATTTGTCCATCATATATTTTAAAAGTGGCATTGTTTAGAAAGCAAAAAAGTTAACATTTTATGGTTTCTATAGATTCTCTATTTTTGAAAAAATATTTTTTAACATTATTTTATGTTATTTATCACCCTTTATTTATAAAGCACCATGACCTAAGCAAGGCCCATTTGGTAGGTGCATATAAGAATTAATACCCCATCACCCATTGAATACAAAATTAGACACAGATTAGACACAGACCATTTCTTGGGAGATAACTGGCCACAGCGTTTATTGGTAAACACAACATGATGTAATAACCATAACGATAAATACATAAATAAACATAACCCCGAGGGGAGGAGCCTGGACAGAGACAGTACACCCTACGCCCAGAAGCCTCATCCAGGGCCTACCGTGTTGGAACATCCGTACCACCGTAGGGTAGGATCTCCCCCATTTTCCACTGTCCCGGCGACTCCCCTCACCACCCGCCGCTGTGACAAAATAAACAAACGTCTGATATCATATAATAAACACTTAAAAGATACATCTACCACAATGAATACATAGACAACAACTTAATACACAGCTGCTTTTTTTTTTTTTTTAACAGTACAATATATACAACACGTTAACAACACTCTAGGGATGGGTGGGTGGGCATCTGCTCCCATGGCTAGCTGGGGGCGGACTGGAGAAAATTGGGGGCAAACGCCTACATTGCTCCACCTCCCTCAGCTAGCCACCACCCCGCCCCTACCCGGGCCTGCCATGTCAGGTGGCCCCTCCCCCCAACCCCAGGCAAGCCTGAGGTGGGCTACGGGCCCTTCATGACCTAAGCAAGGCCCATTTGGTAGGTGCATATAAGAATTAATACCCCATCACCCATTGAATACAAAATTAGACACAGATTAGACACAGACCATTTCTTGGGAGATAACTGGCCACAGCGTTTATTGGTAAACACAACATGATGTAATAACCATAACGATAAATACATAAATAAACATAACCCCGAGGGGAGGAGCCTGGACAGAGACAGTACACCCTACGCCCAGAAGCCTCATCCAGGGCCTACCGTGTTGGAACATCCGTACCACCGTAGGGTAGGATCTCCCCCATTTTCCACTGTCCCGGCGACTCCCCTCACCACCCGCCACAGAGAAGATCGCATAATACCTTTGCGGATTCGACTCCCCCCACCAACAAAAAACACCATGGCCAGCCACATACCCTCCTAAAACCTAACTCCAAGGCCACTCGCCCGCATGGTCTGCTTTACCAATAGCCCATGCTATTTCTGCCCGATACCTTCCAATTCTCAAGACCATCTTCTCCAAAAGCCCATAGGGCTGTTACTGCATCTGCTTCTGCACCAAGCGAGTGGGCAGCAAGTTCCATGCGGAATATGCCCAAATGCTGCTGGCAATCTCCCACGTCGTAGAATCACTCATATAGAACCAGTCCCATTTCATCAAGGGAAGGTGCAAACCAACTTCGTGATTGGCTGAACCAAGAGAGCCGTAATCCAGGAAGGGGGAGCAATCAGCGTGCCCAACACACTGTAACTACTTCCTTCCCACCTGCTCAACTGGCTGCCGCTGCCACATGGTCACGTGATCACCCTGGATCGCCAGACCAGTCACCTGAGGTCGACATACCTTGTCTGTTTACCAACCAACCTCCTGCTACCATCCGACCAGCGGAAAGAGATGGCCGCACAGAAACGCAAGGATTTAAACTTGTCACAGACCTCTTTCCATAACCGCAGTAACCAGCCATATGGTCATACCTGAGGTCTCCCCACCTTGCCTGTATATATTAACCAAACTCTCACTACCGGCACACCAGTGGGAAGGAGAGATGGCTGCACAGCCCACAAGGCTTCGCCCTTATCACAGACCTCCTTCACGAACAGTGGTATCTCCGGCCCTTGGGAAAAGGCTACCAGTCGCCTGCTGTCCCTTTGCCATACCTCCTGTTCGCCTTTACGATCACCCTTTGGATCCCAAGACTAGGCACCTGAGGTCGCCCTCCCTGCCTGTATACTAACCAAACTCTCACTGCCGGCACACCAG
The DNA here is from genome assembly GCA_027410445.1 of Discoglossus pictus. NCBI lineage: Eukaryota > Metazoa > Chordata > Amphibia > Anura > Alytidae > Discoglossus > Discoglossus pictus. The sequence goes on along the minus strand of CM050165.1, from coordinate 135,018,965 downwards.
TGGGAAGGAGAGATGGCTGCACAGCCAACAAGGCTTCGCCCTTATCACAGACCTCCTTCACGAACAGTGGTATCTCCGGCCCTTGGGAAAAGGCTACCCGTCGCCTGCTGTCCCTTTGCCATACCTCCTGTTCGCCTTTACCCCTTGCTTTCTCTATCCATTCCTACGTCAGGACCCATTAACCCAGCTTGATTTCCGATGGGCCACACTGCTATTTGCCCCCCCCCCCACCTTTGGGGGACTCCTCCTCTGAGCCTACGGATAGCGTACCCCATGCCCAAACTGTCCAACCTCCCACCCTGGCCTGCAGTCTGAGGCTCGCACCTGAGAAGGAACCGTCCTCCATCCTGTCTTTTTGACCTTGTATCTTCATAATACTATATGCTCCTCTATCCGTACTGAGCACAGGGTTTTCAACAACGTTGTCCTGAACAAGCAACTACATACTGGGGCGGACTGGAGAAAATTGGGGGCAAACGCCTACATTGCTCCACCTCCCTCAGCTAGCCACCACCCCGCCCCTACCCGGGCCTGCCATGTCAGGTGGCCCCTCCCCCCAACCCCAGGCAAGCCTGAGGTGGGCTACGGGCCCTTCATACTTTTCCATACCACTATTTGCAATAATTTAGAAATACAAGTACGGATACAATTGCAGTACAATATAAATACAAGATGATTGGGTTGACAGACAGCTTTGTGCAACAGGGTTAAAGTCCCTACTACGAAGAGCTTACAACTGAGAAAGTAAAGGTGGGGTGTGAGACAGGAGGGCGACAGATTGCTTGTGTATGAGCAATTTGGTAAAGTTTGTAGTTGCTCTTGTGAATGCTTAAGGTGATGAGCTGTAAACAGATGCATTTTTTGTGCGTTTTTGCAGAATTTTACATTTTTATGTTGTTTGCGTAGCCCTTAAATGGTTTTTGGAATTTTCATGTTTTTTGGTATATTGCTTTTCATTGAAGGTCCTCTGTATTAACTTTCTTCTCCATGGATTCAGAAAAGTATTTACACCAACAGGAGAACGATCTTACTAGTGCAAAACTAAATGCTAAGCTGATTTAAATTCACCACAAAGCGGCCCAAATATTTCACCCACTGATTGCTCCTCCTCTCCTCACTATCAAAGAGATTTGATTGTTAATCACAATGAGGATCCCATAAGCCTAGCATCCTATCTCAATCACGGATGGCTGACTGCGAAGTCCAGTGAGTGCAGTGTTCCTCCATTTTATAAAGGGCAGCAGGCAGGAAGTAATGAAAGCATTTCTACCTGACTTCCTTGTAGACCTGTTGTCATGGAGATGTGATTGTATTGTTTTCAGTCTAAAGCTATATGAAACTGACATGAATGAGCATGTGCCTCTCACAAAGAGAAACTAAGCTAATAGGGTTAATTATTCTCATGCAATTATTATTTTTAGCTTTATTCAGCTTTAGATTAAAAACAATATAGCCAGATTAAGGGGAAAAAATTAGCAATTATTGGCAATAATCACCAATAACAATGAGATAAGAGATCAAAAAGGCTTGAAAGTTAAAAATGACAAACTGTAATGTAAGCTCACTGAATTGAAATTATATTTTAATAATACTAAATCAATAAGGTACTTGTTACTGCATATAGTTTTAAATTATACCTTTTTGAAACATGCACTGGGTTCATTTATTTACAATGGGCCTCATTTAATTCCAGGCCAAACCTCAATCCATTTCCTGCGATCGAGTTGCGGCCTCGCATTGCTCTCATGTTTACGCTGATATTCAATTTGCCGGGCCCTCAAGTTCGTTCCCCTTCTCGATAATCGCAAACCATGCTATCGGCGCTTGAACATGATCGCGGACGCAAGACCGTAACTCATGGTTCAAGCCTGCAAATTCGGAGCACTGTAAATGCAAATAAAAAATCAATACAGCACTGTAAAGCACCGTAAATGAACACAATAGGTGGCATTAGAATTAAAAGTACAACATTCTCAAACGAACACATCGCCAAAATACAATACTTTATTTCATGTTTAATTTCTGTCCAAAGTCCTACAGGCTTGAATGACCTCCAAGCCCGTAACTCGTTATTCAAGCCCGTAGGACCTCAATGAAATATGGAGGTTGCATTCCAAAGTCCTATAGGCTTGGAGGTTTTAGCCCGTAGGACTTTATGACAAAAATTTTACATGAAATAAAGTATTTATTTTTGCTGATTTTGTGAGCTTGAGAATGTTGTGCTTTTAATTCTAAGACCTAACATCACTTTCATTTTTAATAAAAGTACAGGATTGCTTTTTTATTTGCTTTTAAAGTGATACGATTTGTAAGTAAGCCTTTTGCGACACCTCCTTGGTACAAGTAACCTGTGGTCCGTGTGTAGCCATTTACAAGCTTGACGGAGCAATTGAATAGCGAATCAGGATCTTTTGCGGCCTCAACTCTTGCAGCCGTGAAAGATCAAAGGCTTTGAGGGAAGTAAGCTGCGATTGAATAAATCGCTAGGAATCGTAGCTCGCAGCATGCAACTCGATCATAGCCCGCAAACGGAAGGCAATTGAATTGCAAAGTAGCTTGTGACCTCCATTTGCGAGCCTGGATCTCTAAAACGTAGCAATTGAAGGAGGCCCAAAGTCTCTTAAATATATTATATACTGTATGTAATATATAAAATTAAGTTTTATGTAGAGATTTTCTACAGTCAAAAGTAACCGCATATATCCAATAGTTGTTAACTAAGTTTGGCAGACTACACAATTGAGGCTTTTTAATCCCTACTCAGGACCCGACATCCTCCATTTGTTTTCATACTGGGAAAGAAAAGAGGATTTAGTTTTGCCCAGCAGGGTGCCTTTCATAAGCTGTTTAAACTCATAGCAGCTAGTTGTTTTTGGACATGGATGCTTTAGTAGAATTTGATTAAATTGTGTATTTATGATGTGGCCTGAATAACCCCAGGCTGGAAAGCTGTTATGGGATCCATCAGAAACTTCAACTTGTGCCCTGAGTGCTAAAATGGTTTTCCCTTCCTTGGGGGCAATATAAATACTGTAGGAATTCTGTCATAAACAAAGCACAGATATCCTAGTAACATTCATAAAATTCAAATAAATATGTAAACCTTAAAGGACAACTGTAGTGTATTTATAAGCAAAGTTCATGTGTTTGTTTGAAAAATAAAATATAGGGTGGGTAGAGAAAGATGTGCCCCAATCTAAGTGCAGGTTTAACAAAATAAATCTGGCAAAAGTTGATATACAGTTTAGAAGAATTCTAAAATATGAGTGTTATAGTGTGCATTTGTTGAGGTCTACTCTGTGGTCCTCAGTGTGGTCTTACTGTAGATTTTTCAGCAATACTTCATAGACTCCATCATAGCTGCATTTCCATAGGAATGGGCTAATAATGTTATAGGGCAGAGGTCGGCAAGTCCGCTCCTGGAGAGCCCCACACTGGCCTGTATTTGAGGATATCCTTTCTGTGTACAGGTTAGTTAGGATGAATGAAGAAGCAATTCATTCAGCTGTCCGCAGCAGGTATGGCCTGTGTGGGGCTCTCCAGGACCGAACTTGCCCACCCCTGTTTTGGGGTATCCCAGGGGACTAATCAAACTTCCTTTTGTAAGTGTCTTAAATGAACTGTAATGGTTGAGTCTATTACGTGTGATACAGTCCCAATCTAGCCTCTCTGGTCCAATCTCTGTCCCACTGTACCTCCACAGGTAAGCTAGCCCAGGTGGTATGTGGGATTAAGGGTAGAGGGATGCAAATACAATGACTCAGATGTAGAACAATAACAAACAGTCATTTGTTTAACACATAACTCTATATACATACTGTATAGGACATGTAGGTACATAGCTTCCAATCAACCATTAATCTTAACTGATATCCACCTTGATGAAAATACCAATACTACACAATGAAAGTAACATTGATTAACATAAATCAATAAGTATTACACAAAAATGCTATACAATTACTAACCCAGATGCATTTTACCGTCCTTGACAGATTTTTCAATGGTAAAACAGCTACAAAGATGTGCCAGATAACTGCCAGTTACATCAAAGTCATACACTTATTTAGGTATTGGAATCATCAAGTCTTAAATAAAATGACTGACCCAGAGCTCCAGTTGCATATTTCTATGTAAGAGCTATAGTGCAGAGGCACTTACAGGCACTATGCTGACGCAACGGTCTAGTTCATGCTTGATTTCATTACACATACATATAGCAATCCCTGCTCTAGTAACAAATATGACTACCATAATACAAATACTGTCAGCAGCAAAGATGGCCACCCCAACATCACTACACACAAACAGTAAAGTAGGACCTGTCTACTTCAAAGAAAAATTTAACTAATAACACAAGACTGTGGGAATCGGGACTGATATAGGTGTTAATCTTGTTAAAAATGTGTATTTTCATAAGGAAAAATAAAAATGAGAACCATTCATTCATTAAATAGTTAGTTGTCTGTTTTCTTTTAAGAAGAGATGTGCCAAGTTTATTGGACTGTTTTGCTAGGCATATTGGCTGACTTCACATAACACATTAAAATCTTTAAAAAAAAAAAAAAAAAATATATATATATATATATATATATATATAGCAGACAGATGCATGGAAGGTAAGAGGGGGGAAACAGGCACAGGGGTCAGAGAGTTGGGAGAGGTTTGCAATGAGCGCCAAAGGCCAAAGGCAATCAGCAAGAGGCACGAAAAAGTGCTGTGTTGGACGACCTCTGCAATGAGCCCATAAAGTAGACGTGGGAGCGGCTCGCAATAAGCGCTGAAAGCACTCTTTGCGGGGCTCACGATGAGCATGGACAAGGCCTGCAATGAGCGGTGAAGCCGCTCATTGCGGGGCTCACAATGAGTCCTGTAAAGAAGACGGTGGGAGAGGCTCACGATGAGAGTGGACAAAATATATATGGATAAAATAAATATAGATGTGTGTTTTTTATAATGTTCCTACAGTGAGCGGTAAAGACTCTAACTTGCGGGCCTCGCGATGAGCGCCTTTGGTGCTCATCGCAAGCCCTGCAATGAGAGGTGGGAGAGCCTTGCATTGTGTGGCAAACAGCATTGCCAGTCTTCAAATTTTATTGCTGTGAGAGCATGCGGGCTGTTACTAATGCTTGCGGGCTCGCGCAGCGAGCCTGCAGACCTCGCAACATTTACGGAGTTACGAAAGCAAAATACGAGACACGTTACAACCCATTACGACCTCGCAAAAAACGGCCGAAACCTGCGAACATGAAAAACACAATAAATACACACAACAAATACATAAAAAGCTTACCTACAGCAAGGGGGGGGGGACTCAGGACCTCGAAAACTGAAGTTACACCTCAATTTAACTCCAAATAAAAGAGTTTAGACACTCAAAAATCCCCTAAGTGAGAGAAAAAATGGCAGCTGAAAAAAACGAAAACGAGGCTACAGCACTCTAAGCTTGCAAAACACCACCAAACACCTACGTATTTCCCGAAAAAGACATACAAGATCCGAAAACAAGGACGCAACCCGCGCGTCCCCAAAAACATTACAAACACAATAAATACACACAACAAACACATAAAAAACTTACCACAGCAAGGGGGAGCACCCAGGACCTCTGCAAGCGAACTTACATCTCGATTTAACTCCACATTTCGGAGTTTAGACACCTGAAAATCACCTAAGCAAGAGAAAAAATGGCTGCCGAACAAAACAAAAACGAGGCTAAAGGCCCCTAAACACGCAAAACACCACCAAACACCTACGGATTTCCCGAAAAAGTCGGACGACAGGCGAAAACAAGGATGCTAAATCAGCCACAGCCGCATAGCACACATTAGGCACCATTTTAGAACAATAACTTATACAATCCGGAAGTACACAGCTACCCTAACGGATTTGCCTCGCGCACGCACACTATTACACTGCACACATTCATGACGCTTACACAGCAGCTCCACACCACTAATGCTGCAGCAACATCAAAACAGATTGCAGCTCTTCAACAGAATGCTTCCTGCATATATTACTTCACAATAGGTAAAGTATATTAATTTCTTATTTTATTATTCATTGTCCTTCCCGAAAAAAACACCAACGCTGCTCATAGGACACAAACAACCAAGAGCCTTTGGCGCTCATTGCGAGCCACGTGGTGAGCGCCGAAGGATCTTAAAACACCAACAAAATTAATTTTGCTTGCAAACAACATTACCTGCCTTACAATCTTATTGCCGTCATTTTTTGACGGGCAAGTCGCTAGTATTTTATAAGAATGGGATGGATAGAAAGAAAGGAGCAGCAATCACAAATTGAAAAGGCAATATTCTCAAGGAAAGGGAAAGAAGGTAGTGATGAGGCGGGAGAGGTTTTGGGTGAAAAAATATGAACAATTGTATGTACAATATTCTTTAAATTGTAAATTACTAATGTTTTGTAAAATGTGTAATGATAATTAAATAAAAAAAATAATAATTAAGGGAAAATATATATAGATAAAATAAATATAGATGTGTGTTTTTTATAATGTTCAGATGTATATGATATTTCTTGTTTTTTGAAAAGTGAGGGTCATGTCAATGCTTTGGCACATGTACATTTTTTTATACTTTCCCTCTCTATCACAAACTGGAATACACTGGATTCTTAGTGAATGCTCAGTGTCAATATGGGAAGACAATTTGCTCAGGCTGAAGGACCTATGTGATATTTTTTTGTATATTGTCTTTTTATTAACTAAACTTCATAACTGCAAAATTATTCTTTACTGCAAGCATCCATTTGATTTTATCAACTAGTTTGATCTGCTACTCCCTCAGAAGGTTGTGCCCTTTTTATGTAAAGAGCTTTGTGTTATGTCTTGGCCTTGGATCTTGAAAAAGATGGGCTTCTCGATTACCAACTTTTATTCCAGTACAATCAGGATGCAGAACAGGGATCAAGAGGTTAAAAATATCAAAGAGAGGTTATGACCTCTAAATAAAAGTCAGAAAACCTTGAATATGTTCCCTTTATTGGGGAATGTTGGAACATTTGTAGGGCTGAAAACAATAGAATAGTCAAAAATTTAAAATTAAAACTGAAAACTAAAACTGGGGATTGCACAACTTAAAATTCCCGCCTGATTGGGGAACAGCCAATCGAAATAGGGCATACTTGGTGACTTTCTGATTTGTCCATGGGCAGCCAATCAGAGGGTAGTGGGCAATGTGGGTTTTGAATTGATCATCTTGGAAGGCAAGCCTATGGGGAGGTGTTTTATGTTGGCTTTGCCCTGACTGGTTCAGTGCCTAGTGTCATCATCCAATCAGAGGAGTGGTCAGGAGGGCCTTCTGTCCTATCCTGAAGATTGTGACATGTTCCTGCTACTGAAAGCTTGGACAGCTTTATATACAAAATGATCACTGTCTAGATAGAAACTTCTTGTTCAATCGCTATCTCCTCCTACTTCAGGAAGTTCTTTACCAACAATCAAACTGGTAGATCCCACAGCAGCCTCAATCTTAATATAGTGGAGGCTATATTTTATTTTCAATTCTAAAAACATTTTGCATATTTTGAATACAACTTCTTAGAGGATAGAATATCTGTCAGGAGACTGATTCCTTGTAGTTTGATTTTTGCCATGTGTTAGTTAATATTGTGGTTTCCAAAGTAAACCAATGCTTGTTGCCAAAGGAAACCTCTTTAACATGACTAATAGAACAAGTCTTGAGTCCGTGGAGATCACTTTGTGTCTTAGCTGCTACCTGCTAGGCAAAGTCTAATATTTTAATATTGAATATTGTTTTTTTTTTTTGGATAACTGAACTTGAATTTTATTAATGATTGATGCCTAGTTATAACATTTAGCTCATGTTAATGTATTATTAATAGTCATTGACAGGGGCGGAGTTACTGTCATTTTTATTTAGGCGCAGCACAGATACCTTAAGAGCTTTAATTGAAAAATCAGGAGAGCAAAGGACAGTAAAAGTGTAGAAGAATTAATAGATGTGTTGCCTCTATATATACTCACATAAAAATATCCAATGCTTTTCGTCTAGCCCAGACTTCCTCATGGATACTCTAGGTACTATGCAGGCAAAGATCAAGAACAAAACCTGTGGTGATCCCAGGCAGTGGGCAACACAAAGATTATAGACAAAATATCAATCAGTCCAAAAGTCACAGGAAAGTATTTGTTGTAGTTCAGTCCTTTAGTCGAGTCCGACTCTCGGTAACCATATGGACGCAGCTCATCAGGCACATCTGTCTGTTTCTGATTGTGCTTATCCTTATGGATAACTAGAGTGGGTTGCCAGTACCTAATTGTCTGACCTCTCTGCTATGATTGATTGATGTACATGGAATAGCTCACCGCTTCACTGAAGTACACAAGCCCCTTGACCACGACGAGGTAGGTATCCAGAAGGGGCAGGAAAGTAACAAATATCAGATTTCATATAGCGCTTTATTATATCTGAGACATGCTCAGTTGCATAAGTGAATGCAATGTTTATGAATAGAGTATTTCATCTTGTCTTTGTTCTATAACTTCCTGAGAGCTGAAGCTTGAGGGGCATATTTCTTAAGTTATTTTGGGGTTGGGTGGGGGAGAAGGGAAGAGGGAGAGTTCTGGAGTATATATTAGACAATTGAATCTGGTTGAAACTTACATGACAACCCCCTAACATGCCCAGACGCAGGCAGCTTGCATTATAAGATATTGCTCTGCAGAAATCTAAATGCTCCTCTAACACAATTTCCACCAATGATTCATGAATACCTCCAGGTTCAGCAGAGACAGAAAAAAAATGTCTAATTAAAAACTAGTTTTTTTTACTTTTCCCTGTCTTTTTATACTTTTAGACTCAAATATTTCAAACATACAATTTTTTTATTGTACTGTGGTCCTTTAAGATGATTCAGATGGTTTGCTTAGCCTGCTTTTGCATTTGCTTTTGAAGGGTTGAAGATGATGCATCATCCAGGGGCAATCCTCAAACTAGAACACCTCTGATACTATGGTGGATTCTGGCTGCATTTCCCCCTTCAACCATTCCAGGGACTTCCTTGTCAACCTGCTCCTGGCACTAGCCAAGCTGGCAATTTATACGTTCAGTAAGCAGCTTTTGGCTAAAGAGGTTCCACTGCCATGAAAGGCCATGTTTCACCCGGCTTTGTCCTCTGGAAGGATGTGTGGGTTTACCTCCCAGTGGACTGTAGATTGAATACTCGGCTTGATATCTCCCCAACTTCATTTAAACGTCACCTCCTTGTTTAGTTCTTTTACAGTTTTTTTCCATACCACCAGTTGGGCATGTGGAGTTTTCTTTGACTTGCCCTTTAAAAGGCCGGTCAAGGTGTAATCTCAAATTAATAGACTATCGCTGATTCAAATGAAATGATTAAAAGTTAGGATCTATCCCGTTGTTTATGCGCACAGCTATCGCCAACACTGACAGCCGCAGTGCCAGCAAGTACCTGCTAGATGATGCCGTCCAGTTTGAGGGAAGGCCCTAATTATTCTCTCCTCCGACGTGGCGCAATCCGACTGCTCTGAATCGACAGCGAGGCCATCGCTATGTCCCGCGTGGGCACTCGGCTCTTAAGGGCCTTGGGCGCACCTCTCATAGCTCAAGGTCTTTTCTGTCGGCGCGCCTTATATACATTGGGCAGCACTATTCCAGAAAATCGCCAGCGCCATCTAGCGGTTTGCAGAGACACTGCTGCTGCCAATCTTTTGCATTGGGGAAGAGGGAAAGGACCAAAAGTACCTATTAAAAAATATAAAAGTTTTTTTGTTGATGGATACAAACTAGATACTATAGAAATATTTTGTATTGATTGAAAACTAGATATGCCAAATTTTAGTTAATGGGCCACTGAGGACACTGAGAGCTGCACTTTTTGAGTGGTACAAATACAGCCTGTAATATATTCCCTTTTTATATGTAATTATACTAATGTCAGATCTACTATTTTTGGTTCTAATGATCCACTTCAGAAGAAGGAGACTTTAATTGCACAGGAACTCTCTGCCTACACAATGGGAATATAACTTGTACAACTATCAAAGTTTTAAGTAGCCGTCATGAAAAGCTCATTAGTTTAAAAGTAACACAGTAAATATCTACTTACTGAAAACATTGTGCTTGAACACAATTATATTACATGAAACTATGTAGTGACTACTGTAGTGCAGTTTGGTACCTGATCATTACTGTAATATAATTTACATGTAAATAGAGCCCTTACTCTCTTTATAATGGAGTATTGATAGTTTTGTAGCTTGTTTGACTTACTAATTAAACTATAGCGATAGTGTTTGGTTTCTGTGATAAACCACATTCTTCATTAAAAGTGTCAAGCTGCAAAATATTAGAAAAAGAAATCAATTACGCACAAAATACCATAAACTATTGATTACATCACAAAGGAAGATAATCAGTGAGGTTTTTAATTTTCTAAGGCTGTTTATTGCATATTTGGTTTTAAATAGCTAATAACCATCTTAGTTTTATTAAAACATTATTTCTAGATGACCATAGAACTTATTTATACTTTTCTCTTTAGAATGTTTTTAAAAATGACAACAATAGTGAGATTTTTCCAAAAAGTGTAAACTTGCAAATTAGCTTGTCCGTTGCCATATATGTTTACTACAGTCTATCCAATTTTCACCCTTCCAACCAAATTACTTACATGTGGAACCAATTTCATAGGTGTGTTTATACAGTTAGTATTTTTTGGGTCACCATATGAGCTATGCATCGGAGGGTGGAAAAGCATTTGGAAAAGGGGCTTTTTTTATTTATTTGCTGCTAAAATAAAATGTATGTGTTTGAAATTGTTGCTTTCAATGGGATATGGAAGGCTATTAGATGTCACTAGGAATATAATATACCCATGTATCTATTTATCTTTGTATGCTTTATTTTTTTAGGAATTGCTTAAAAATTCAGCTTTTTTTTTTTTTTGACAATTTGGTTCCTATTTGCTTCCTCCCCTCTTCAGCTCATGAAGACAGTGTACTATTACCTACAGGGTGTTCAGTGTCTCATAGTAACCAATCAGTCTGTAACATGCTGCATGACAGAGGACACTGATTGGCTAAGTTGAAAAACTGCACTTCACATTGTGTATTCATGAGCTGCATGAGCAACAGAGGGTAGGCAATAACAGGCACACCTTATATGATATTAAGCACAAAAAAAGCACTTCTTAATAAAATAAAGCACATAAAAGTAAATAGATACATAGGTATGTTATATTCCTAATGATTTTACCTTTTCCGAATACATAATGAGCTGCACCATCGGTGGAAGTAATTAGAATCAGATGTGGAAAGAACTGTTACAGTTCCAATATTTAGATCTAGATTAGATATATTGGTATGTTTCATCCATTGCAAAGTATATAGACACACAGGCCAGAGTTGATATAAGAGTTATAATGCTTTTGAAATAATTCTGTTAATTAGATAAAAACTAAAAGTGACTCAGATCTATAACTTGCAACTCTAAAATTACATTTGTACCACTGAGCCATATTTCTACATGTTAAATAAGAAGTATAGAAATTAATAAGAAAGATACGATTTGAACCTTATTATCTTTGTAGATTGCTGGTATAGCTCATAAAGCCTTCCACAACAATTTATAACATAAGATAACTTTTCTAAATGATTTCCATCCTCCATCTGATGGTGCAGTTTACATATGGCGATTCAGGATCCATTTAAGCCCCTCTAATGCCCCCATTTATTTCAGGTAGTAACCAAGTTGTGGAAGATCATTATATCACATAAACTATAGATAACAATTTCGTTTGACACTTCTCTAGTGTACAGTATGCTACTCCTGTAAGTACATCATGGACATTTTGATGATTTGGGAGCCACTGCATCTGATCTTTAAAATATTTTGATCTTGAAATAGTTGGAATATATTCAGGTTACATATGCTAGCACAATCAAAAGATGATGACACCTTTTCATACTAATCCTGGTTTTATTTCTTCTTTCAGAAAAGAAAAACTTCTGCGTTGCTCCCAGTGTAAATTTGCCAGGTACTGCGATGCACGTTGTCAGGTAAACACTATAGCTGAATTAAAACTATGTATTAGTCCTTATCTGTAAGCTCTGGCATCATATTTTGTGTATGACATAACTGCACTTGTACTGTTTACTGCCCTATTAATCATGTATTCTGAAAGGAGATTGGCACGCAATGTCAGCTTTGTATAAATGGCAGAGAGATTATAGAGCTTTAGTGATCTTTTGGGTAGAACCAGAGGGATTCATAAATGCATTAAATAGAAAATACCACTTAGTCAGGTTTTGCCAACATTTCAATTAACTCTGCTTTGAGCCATTTATTAAATCATAATCAGCTTATGACCACATCACTTAGATAGTTCTTATTGTTAACAATCATAAATAATTATTTACTGTATACTACCAGAAGGTATTAAGTTTACAGCTCCCTTACCTATGAGTCTCCTATTAACCAAATTGCCTACCATCACCACAATAAATACTCTGGCTTCTGTACTTTGATAGAAAGTTTTTTTATATAAAGATATAAACACTTAAAGGGCCAATCTGATCACTTTAGGAGCTGTATAAACCATGATTTTCAGAGAATATCCTAATTTTAGCAGTTTCTGCTAGTGTACAGATGCTGCAATGTCAATCATACTTTTGAGGATGGTTATAAAGCACAGCAAGAATGACTTGCTAACATACTTGCAAAATGGATTCAATTGAGCATGTGTAGGTGATGGTGAATTTGTCAAATGCTGAAAAATTCTGAATCCTTCAACGAGTTAACAAATCCTACCCCCCCCTCCTTTTACTCCTTGGCACAACCAAGGTCTACTAAATTAAGATTTTGCTTATAAATTGTTTTATGCCCACTGCTTATACACCTGCCAATGTTAATTTACTAGAAACGTTACAATCTTATGGCACTTTCCCTTTAGAAATGCAATCTTTCATAGGCAGTAACAACTTCCTTCTAACAGAGCTGTGTCATTTTCTAGGACCCTTTTCTGACACAAAGTAATTCTAGTATACAAGCCCAACTTGGCTGTGGCCATGGAAGGAATTATATATATTTGAACACATGACATGTGAATGAGACAATCTACCAGCCCCAAGACTTGGACTGCACCACTTTCTTTGAGAATGACAGTGGTGGTCTATGCAGTCATGTAAAGCCAACAACTCATCCATTTTAAATTGAAACTCTAAAATAGTAACAGACCTAAAAATTATCTACAAAAAAGTATTCCATCAGACATCATAAATAAAAGTAACTTGAGTCATGATTCCATTGGATAATAACAGAATGAGTCCTAATTTCCTACACCACTGCTGATCTGGCCACTAGTTTACTGTTGTTTCAGAAACCCTACAATTGTATTACTGGATGTGTTTGGCCATCAATATCTCAAACTGGTACCTTTTGAATGTATTGAATCGCCCATGCCATGAAGGCAAGTTATATCTGTAAACTCTAAAAACTGGTCCTTTATCCCATAGACTGATAACTTGTTCATGTTAGCTATTCTGTGGTCAGAAAGCTCACTGGTTGCTCCTGGACTGGTAGCAAATTACATGTGCTACTGTGTAACTTGAATAAAATATTACTAAAGCTTTAAATAGGAACAATGCATTTATATTAAAATTCAGCATCTATTATTCAAAACAAAGTAATCAAAGTAATACATAGAAAATCATAGCTATCTACAACTAACTGAATAATACAAACTGTTAATAATTGACCTCCCTGTGTTCATCAGATTGTCCTTGGAGCATGATATTCCACCTTAAGCTCTTAAGAATCAAGTCAATTAGGGATATACTAAAACAAATGACATTTGGGATATACTAAACAAATTACACTACCTGTCTATAGGTTAACCACATAAAATATAACTGCCCATATGAAATACATGCCTGTCCATAGAAAATCCATATCTACCCATCAAGAGAGCTTGATTTCACATAGGATTAAAATGCCTGCCCATGGGGAAACCATATCTGACCATATTTTAACCATACCTGCTCATAGTAGTAACCACACCTAGTCATAGCATAACCATACCTGCAAGCGTGATTGCCCATATTATGTCCTTGCCTGTCCAAAAGAAAATATCTGCCCATAAAATGTGAATTCTATTCCAATAGAGAAAGGATATCTGTCTATAGGAAAAGCATGCTTGTCCATTAGAGAACCATATTTACATAAAGGATAGCTATGTTTGCCCATAAAATATTTGTACCTGTCTATTTGATTTTCTCTGTCTTTTAGATAACTGTGTTTGTCCTTTGGACAACCATCCCTGCAAATTAGATAACCATGCCTACCAATAACCACACCTGCATATTGGATAACCATGCCTACCAATAGGAAATATATATTTTCTTGTGGGCAGGTATCATCATAATTTAGGCAGGTATGGTTATGCAACAGACACATATGTTTTTTTCTAAAGGGAAGACAAGATTATCATATGAGCATGTATGGTTGTTATAGGGTCATGCAGTATCAGGTACCATCAACAAACCAATGCCTCTTGTTACCTGCTACATCTGAGTAGCATGTGTTCTGGTACTGATAACTTTAAATAACCCAATCACTTTACATGATTTAAAAATATAACTACAGTTTTTAAAACAAAATAAATGTGATAAATAAATCATCCCCCTGTATTGAGCAGGGAGAGCCAAATATTTTTTTTTCTTAATGTTTTCTTAAACATTTCCACTAAGGCAGTAGGATGTTCTGCAAAGGATACTTCTCCCAAATACCTCCCTTCTTTGGCATCCTTGGAGGGAGATCTAGAAGTATCATTGCTGGGTTAGTGATTAGAGGTCTCTTTTTCCATACAGAGAGTCCCAATAAATGGCACTAATCTGATTGCCCCAACTTTGCCCATAATTGTTATGTATGTACATCACATATTATAATAGTCAAACTGCGATTCTTCTTCACTCTTGCAGCGAATCGCAGTTTGACAATGATCCGAACACACACATGTGAATTTTGCAGCGTCAGCTGCGCATGCGCGGCGTAAGGCACGAATGCGCAGAGCGAGGCGTGCAGAGCGCGGTGCGAGGCGCGCATGCGTAGCGCATACGGAAAGGGAAGAGACACAGAGGGGGATGGGGGTAAGAGACACAGAGGGAGATGGGGGTAAGAGACACAGAGGGAGAGGGGGGTAAGAGACACAGAGGGAGATGGGGGTAAGAGACACAGGGAGAGGGGGGAAGAGACACAGAGGGGGGAGAGACATGGGGTAGAGGGGGGAAAGAGACATGGGGTAGAGGGGGGGAAAGAGACACAGGGGAGGGGGAAAGAGACACGGGGAGAGGGGGGGAAAGAGACACGGGGAGGGGGGAGAGACATGGGGTAGAGGGGGGGAAGATACACGGAGGTAGAGGGGGGAAAGTTACACGGGAGTAGATGGGGGAAAGAGACACAGGGGGGAAAGAGACACAGGGAGAGAAGGGGGAAAGCGACACAGGGGGAAAGACACATAGGGGAGGTGGAAAGAGACACGGGAGGGAGAGGTGGGGAAGAGACACAGGGGAGGGAGAGTAGGGGGAAAAAAGACACAGGGGAGGGAGAGGAGACACAGGGTGGGAAATGGGGGGGAAGAGACACAGGGGAAGGGGGGACAGGGGGGAAGAGACACAGGGGAAGGGGGGACGGGGGAACAGACACAGGGGAGGGAGAGGGCGAAAGAGACACAGGGCAGGGGGGAACAGACACAGGGGAGGTAGAGGGGGGAAAGAGACACAGGGGAGGGGGTTAGAGACACGGTAGGGAGAGGGAGGTAAAAACACAGGGGGGGGGAGATACAAGGGAGGGAGAGGAGGAGGAATGGAGACACAAGGGAGGAAGTAGACGGGTAGAGACTCGCAATGAGCTCCAAAGGGGCTCATTGCGAGGCCCGCAATGAGCGCCAAAGGCGATCATCGCGAGGACAGTAAAGTAGGCGATGGGAGAGGTTGGGGGGAGGCTCGCAATAAGCGTTGAAGGAGCTCATTGCGTGATTGTGATGAGCCCGTGATGAGCGCCAAAGGCGCTCATCGCCACACCAGTAAAGTAGAGGGGTAGAGGCTCCCATTGTGTGGCAAACAGCATTGCCAGGCTTCACTTTTTATTGCCATCAATTTTTGACGGGCAAGTCGCTAGTTGTTTAATATTACCTAAGCATCAGATATTACTTTTTTGGCATATTTTAGTACAGTACATGCAGTTCTTCCGAGGTGTTTTTTACAACTTTGATAGGTAACCCCCTTCACAGGAAGGGGCACATATGTGGCTCCTTAAAAGTACCTCACTGTATGATTGATCTTCATGCTGTTGACATTGCAAATGTAATAATATCACATATAGAGAGAGTGAGAGCTAAATTATAGGAGGACACAGGCATGCATGAGTTAATATTGATTGATGAGAAGCAATCTATCTAATATATGCGTCAAGAAATATTTTATATTTCTCTTTTAAGAATATTTTCTCTGTAGTTCAGGCCAGCAGACCTATTATTCCTAAATGATCTATATTTAAAGAGCCACCGTGGTCCAAAAAGTTCTAGCAAGCATTTAAAAAATCACATTATAAGCATTACAGAAAGTTATTTTATATTAAAAATTAGTTGATCTATAGTTTAGGAACATTAAATATGGTCAGTATGGAATTGTTTTCTCCTCCTCTGTCCTGATATGCTACAGTAAACAGGGGGCAATGATCCTTATAGATGGCTGAACTTCATCATATTGTGCTTTTGTTCCTATTGGTCTTAATGTTAATGTTTGAATTTAATAGAAAAAGAAAACTTTTGTAATGTATAAAATATGCTCTTTTATATGCATGATAGAACGTTTTGGTTTACAGTGTTCCTTTACTTCAGTGTAAGATTTACTAAGCAATTCTATGGTGCAACTGGTCTGCTGCCCTGCTTGAGACATACATGGTGGGTATTCTTAGAAAATGCTTTTTATGGAAAAAATAGGTTCACTCTGCCATATCTATAACAACAGATTGCATTTGTTTTTATAAATGTTTTTTTTGTTTAAGTTTTGAAGCACAGAGCCTTATAGCATCACTGTAGTGCAATTAAAAGTAAAGCTTATAAGCTTGGTTAACGAGCACAGACCATTAAACACAGTATGGGGACCGACCGGAACATTATAAAGTCTGGAAGCTGAATTGGCTACAATGTTACTGGTCCTGTGATATAATTAACTTTGCCCATGTCTACACAGAGATAATGGGTATATTGTAACCTGCTTGCAGTTGCACAAAGCCCCTGCCCAGTGACCATGCTTGAGGCATCATAACCCCATCCATTTTTACTGAGCATACCAGAGTCTGACTGGTCAGACTTTTTTTTTTTTTTCAAGTTCAACTTCCAGGATGAGCTGATCATGCCCCATGACAGGCACAGGTAAGATGAGATAAGCAGCTTTGCTTCAGAAAAAGCTGACAAATTCAAGATTAAGAAATATTACATTTTATTTGTATTTTAATTGCATACTGTTTAACAGTCTCTGCCCAACAAACAAACACATGAGCTTTATCTTTAAATGCATTACAGTGGACCTTTAAATACTATATCTATGGATTCATAAACTTTTGTAGATGTCCATAAATTGACACTTTTAGGTAATTTGTGTGTATTCTTTTTTATCATTTTTACTTTCTGGAACCTTCCTGTTGCTGCCATGTTGTGCCACTGTGGCGTAAAGCCAAAGCGAACAGGACAAGGAACTTCATACTGCCAGTATGTCACTGTGTGCTTATTAGCAGCATGAGACAATGGTAGTGTGAAGCTTCTTCCCTGTAGGCGTGGCTTTAGGTCACAGCTGTGCACAATGCCATCTCTCATAACAGATAACAGGAGGATCGGGAGGCTCCAGAAAATAAGAATCAGTGAAGTGTAAATTTTATATCATAACTACACTGAGGAGGATACAATTAATTTAATCTAGTTAAAACATTTATATAAAACATTTTTGGCTTAAAGTGAACCACTATTTTTTCTAATGCAGCATTGCACATATTTACAATGTATCTCTATGTTGCACTGAGGGATTATTGCTTTTTACATGTATAGACCAAAATGTTTATACAATGTAACTAATTCAGAGAAGAAGCCTTAATTCAGTCTTGTCTTCTAAATAGAAGACAAGAAAATCCCTTATAAAGCCGTCCACTTCAAATTTAATTTGCATCTTATCCCTCTATTTATATCCCATGTGAATTAATTGGTCCGTTATCTCACATGTTGTTTGGCTAGAAAAAAAATATTTACTGCCATTATACTTTCCTTGAATTAATTGATTTAAAAGTAAACTAATTATCTTGGGTGGATGGAAACTATTCACACATATGTAATTATTTGTGCCAATCATTCTTTGATGTAAATTGCCCTCAGTGGTAGTCTTGTCACGTAAATCAGATGTGTAGTATTATCATAATTTTGGTTCATTACAGTATAAACATAGTTAAGTAGACTGTAATACAATGTACAGAAAGGGAATTATACTTTAGAATTATACTTAGTAGCATTGTATAAAAAAATACACTAAAAAGATCTTCAACCAAATTTAAATCAATATGAACCAAAATAAGCTGTACAATTTTCACCTTTTTAAACGTTTGTTAGGAGAATTAATTCAGCAAAGGATTATGGTTTCTCCATGAAAAAATAAAAAATATTAGTTTAAAACAAAAATAAAAAAAACAACACTTTTCTTCTTTTGGCAGAAAGTTCAAAATACACTGCATCTTTTATTTAATCAAAACACCTTAGATATTAACTTTTGTGCTTCATTGTGAGAGCTATGGCCCTAACTAGTTGTTAGCCCCTCTGTTGCAGATTCTCCAAGTTACGATGCTAATTACACTGACTATGAAATGCGCTATTGCGAACGTGATAAAACGATTATTTGTGATTGGTCTGGTCAATATATGACACTATTCATTTGTGTTTAGAATATTTGGATACAAATAACAGCTACTACTCTCCTCTTGAGAATTTTATGCTATGTTTTATAATGGTTTCTTTCTTTGGAAGTTTTGTTAATTTCATCACGTCTACATTGTAAGGAAGTAGTGATCTCTGGTTTATAGTAAACATAGAAGAACCTTCATTGATTATGGATAAAAAAAAAAAATTGTTTGTGAAATTTACACGGTTCAGTCTCATTATTATGACCACCAGCTAATATCCTGAATAATCACTGTGTGCAGCATGGAGAGCAGCTAGACAGCGTGGTAGTGAGTCAATAGGATTCTAGAAGGTTGGCAAGGGTATCTAAATCCATACAGACTGCAGTGCATCTGACAGCTGCTGAAGAGTGAGTGGTGGGGATCCATAGGGTGAACATGGCAATCAAGGTGGTCCCACCCATGCTCCATTGGGTTCAAGTATGGGGGATTTGGTAACTTAACACATTACATTTTTCTGCTGGAAGATCCCTTCCACTCCAGGTAAGACAGTCACCATGTATGGATGTACTTGATTTGCAAGGATAGATAGATAACCCAATCGGTTTAGAGTGCTTTCCAGAAGTATGAGTGGGCCCAGACAATGCCAAAAAAACATTCCCAAGACCATAACTCTGCCGCCACCAGCTTGTGTTCTTCTTCCAACAATGGTTACAGAGTGTTTGTTCTCTGAGGTTTCTGGCACGCCAACGTCCATACAGTCAATTTAGCAGAAAATGTGACTCCTCAGAGAAGGCAACACTTTGCCAACCAGAAGAGGTCCAATTTTGGTACTACCATGCAAATTGATGTTGTTTCTGCCGATGAACCCTCGCCATAATTAGTGCAGTGACCAGCCTTTATTTTGGAGCTGACCATACGCAAAGGGTTCAATGCATTGTAATTTTAGACACACGTCTGATAGCCACCTGGTGTATATCACAGTTACACACTCTGTGATGAGATATCCTTCTGGATCGCTACCTTGTCATGGTGACTTATGTACCTCAATGAAGCTGTGAGCTCTACCATTTAGTGTCACCCAAGATCGGCAGGACATAGCAGAGAGATCAGAAAAATTGCGGTCCACTGGAGAAGGAACTGGCAACCTACTCCAATACCTTTGCCAAGAAAATCTTATGGCTAAGAAAGACCAGAGACATAACAATTGTGCCTGGCTTACTGCAGTCAGTGGGGTCATGGAGAGTCAGACATGACTAAACAACATAACAACAACAACAGTGAGAAGATAATTCAGTAGTTCTTGTTATGTTTTCCCATCCAATTGCTAATGTCATTTGCTCTGCAATATCAGCTTAGGACCCTTTCATTCAACAAAATTTCTCCGTTCCTAGTGTCAGTCTACCTGTGTAGACTCCAAGCAAATCTCAGCGGAAGTAGTCACCAGGAGTGACCTCATCCACCCGACACGTGTTTCGCGTATGCTTCTTCAGAGGCGGCAATGTTCAATAGCTGCTAATTTTGTTAGTTGTTATATCCTTCACAAATATGCAGTCTTTCTTGAACTACAATATTTTAAAATATGTATTTTGCTTAATTAGCAGTATTTAGTTCCTTTTTTCTACAGCTTTCAAAAATGTTCATTTTTTTCCTATATTTTGTCAAATAGCTCGAACAGATTAATTTAACATGGTGGTTTCTAAAACAATTACATTTATTTTCCTTTTCCCTAGAAAGAAAGTGACCATAAATGGTAAATCCTAAGACAATAGAAAACCCAGAAGAAACATTCAAATCTGCAGTGTTCATGCATATTTATTTCAATATTAATTGGCTTTCAGAATCGCGATCAAGCTGCCTGCTTGATTCATGAAACATTTTAGTTTTAAAATTCAAAGCTTTCTTTAATAGCTTTCAGATTTAGTGCCTAGGGAGAAGCTTGTGCACCATAATATGCTGCATGAAAATCATTTCACTGGACTAGCATTCACCATACTAATGTAAGCAAAGCTTGCATGAAAGGATACATGCTTTATTTCATCCAAGCTGCCTTTCAATTTATTCATTACATATTCTGTTAATTGCATTAGTTACCGAGCAAAATAAACAGCTGGGTAGAAAATTATTTTAGTGGCTTGCACCCTTCTTCAGCAGGTTTAGCAACACAGACGTGGAATTTTGTTCAGTAATTATACAGATTTAGCACTAAGCCAAGCAATCGGTGGCAGCTTTCCTGTCCTAGCTACAAAACATACAGTATATCATATGGATGCATAAGACATTCACAGGCACGGAGCACAGGCGCATGTTATTGCTTGATGGAAAGTAGTCATGATAAATTCAGGCACTTCACAGGAGCAGGCAAGATTGAAGTAGTAGCTCAAGTGATAGTGAATAAACATTCCCTTTTGCATCAGTTGCTTCAAGATACTTGTCTTTATTGCTTATATACCATGGTCAGCTGCTTACTACATGGCACTGCAAGCCTAGATTTCAGTAGCAGATAAGAACCTAAGAACACATTTAGTCAGCCTATTATATGTATCTAAAAAGTTTGTCTTAAATGACCACTGTAATGTTCTTATATGAACTAGATGTTTTAATTAGGCACTGATCATTAATATAATTCATAACCAATGATTAATGCAATTGAAACTATTATGCTAATGTTCAGACTCCGCTGCTGCTGGTATACACCCACTATAAGGTAAATGGAGGGAGGGGCTTTGTCTACCAGACCCAAAGCATATGAACTTCCTGAGAAGCTTACTGTCCCTCATTTCTTATAACATATCAGGACAGAGGAGGAGAAACAAATACCACACTGTCTATATTTATTGTGAATTTATTATACTGTAGGTTAATTATTTCTCATACAAAAAAAACCTTATTTGTTATTTTTAAAATGTGATCATTGAAATGCTTGCTAGAAATGTTTGGGCTACATTGGCCCTTTAAACTGTGTTTTATCTCAATAATGGGAGAGATGTTCCATTCAACTGCATTGTCAAAGAAAGCAATAGGGCAATTTAATCTTGTGAATGTAGTATGTTTGGTATAATTGGGACTTTGGTAATGTCAAACATTTTGAGTAGGAGCTAGATCAATCCAAAAAGGGTGCTAGTATTATGAAATCAAGAATAACATAACACAGCTATGCAGGTACCCTAGCAGTAAAGATGTGCATATCAATTATTCTGAATATGAATATTCCAAAAAGAGACAAAACAAGAGATTCCGACGTAAAATACGAAGTAAGGAGGCAGAAAACAGTAGAGAAGGAGACAAGAGAGAAAAGTATGAGGCACTGGGAAAGACTGATAGAGAGTAAAGAATTAGAGAAAAGTGAGGGTACTGAAGAAAAAAAGGAAACAAAGTAAAGAATAGGAATAAAATAAGAGAACGAGCAGAAAAAAATACACATAAATGAAGAGGTGAGAAATAAAAAATAAAATAAATAAAAAGGGTGAAATCAGAAAACAGATTTAAAGGGATGGTCTCCGCAATGTGTCTCCTTTAAAAGTATTAAAACATTTACAGGAAATACTAGAATAAAACAATGGCTTTACTGTGGTATATTAGTGATCTTTTGTTAAAGATTGCCACTTCTTTTGATGTAAAATGCAGAATCAACCATTTCCAGCTGTTAATTTTGTTAAAGGTTTTGTAAAAGATTTTCTCCAGTATCCCTTCCTAGCATTTTGGGCTAACTCACCAAACATATTATGTCATAATGCTTACATCACAAAGTGTGCCAAACTGACATTGATGCAAAAAGGGCTGTTTGGCCAGTTTAAGAGCTGTCTTTTCTGGAGGTACAGCCTGTTGGTGTATGGCCATCAAAGTGGCTTGGGAGAAGAAGAAAAGAACCACATCACCCCCTTACACATCCAGAAGGCTGTCTACAATGATGAAGAGCTGAATACCCTTCTTGGTGAGGATACTGACCAATTTCTAGATATTACTGTTGGTCAGGATAAAAAGACTCCGAAAGCTTTCTGCTCTTTTTTAGGTGTTCACACCTTACCAGGCCAATTATTGGTGTATTATGGCTAGCAAAAGAAAAGGCCGTCGCAGGGCAAAGAGAAAGTCACGCTCCTCCAGGGCCGGCCTCTTGTTCCCTGTAGCACGCCTCCATCGACTGCTTCGCGAAGGAAACTGCGCAGAGCGAGTGGCTTCAGATGCCCCGGTTTTTATAACTGCAGTGCTTGAGCACCTAACAGCTGAAATATTAGAGCTGGCAATCAAAGAGGCTTGGAATGAAGAAAAGAACCGCATCACCGTCTTACACATCAAGAAGGCTGTCTCCAATGATGAAGAACTGAACAACCTTCTTGGTGCAGATGCTGGCCGATTACTACATCCTACTGTTGGTCAGGAAAAAAAGATAGCTTCAGAAAGCTTACAGCGCTCTTAGGTGTTCACACCTTCCAGGCATATTATTGGAGCGGCTTCTTCAAACAATTCAGATATGCAATAAAGGAACTGATAAAACTGTATTTTTTATTTGACTATATTGATTCAGCTTTATGGCCCCTTGAATAAGATGTGACTTTATCCTTATGTGCAGTTGGGTAGATGTTTTTAAAATCTTGGCTCTTATGGTGTCTGTGGGGTTACTTTTATAATACTGATTCCTTCATATTGATGAGTTCCAAACTAACATACACATTACCCTGTTAGTTCTTTTACAGCTACAAGGTAGAAGGAGCAGGTGAGAGGGGAACAACGATATACTACCTACTTTCTCATGGGGAAAAATATTGGGAAGTGTACAGTGGTCTTCAAGGGAGATGTTAGCACTGTTACCTAACCTAGGAGTACAGTGGTGTTCATGGGAGGGACTAGCACTGTTACCTAACCTAAGAGTACAGCGGTGTTCATGGGAGGGGCTAGCACTGTTACCTAACCTAAGAGTACAGCGGTGTTCATGGGAGGGGCTAGCACTGTTACCTAACCTAAGAGTACAGCTGTGTTCATGGGAGGGGCTAGCACTGTTACCTAACCTAAAAATACAGCGGTGTTCATGGGAGGGGCTAGCACTGTTACCTAACCTAAAAATACAGCGGTGTTCATGGGAGGGGCTAGCACTGTTACCTAACCTAAGAGTACAGCGGTGTTCATGGGAGGGGCTAGCACTGTTACCTAACATAAAAGTACAGTGGTGTTCATGGGAGGGGCTAGCACTGTTGCCTAACCTAAAAATACAGCGGTGTTCATGGGAGGGGCTAGCACTGTTACCTAACCTAAAAATACAGCGGTGTTCATGGGAGGGGCTAGCACTGTTACCTAACCTAAAAATACAGCGGTGTTCATGGGAGGGGCTAGCACTGTTACCTAACCTAAGAGTACAGTGGTGTTCATGGGAGGGGCTAGCACTGTTACCTAACCTAAAAATACAGCGGTGTTCATGGGAGGGGCTAGCACTGTTACCTAACCTAAAAGTACAGCGGTGTTCATGGGAGGGGCTAGCACTGTTACCTAACATAAAAGTACAGTGGTGTTCATGGAAGGGGCTAGCACTGTTGCCTAACCTAAGAGTACAGTGGTGTTCATAGGAAGGGCTAGCACTGTTACCTAACCTAAGAGTACAGCGGTGTTCATGGGAGGGGCTAGCACTGTTACCTAACCTAAGAGTACAGCGGTGTTCATGGGAGGGGCTAGCACTGTTACCTAACCTAAGAGTACAGCTGTGTTCATGGGAGGGGCTAGCACTGTTACCTAACCTAAAAATACAGCGGTGTTCATGGGAGGGGCTAGCACTGTTACCTAACCTAAAAATACAGCGGTGTTCATGGGAGGGGCTAGCACTGTTACCTAACCTAAAAGTACAGCGGTGTTCATGGGAGGGGCTAGCACTGTTACCTAACATAAAAGTACAGTGGTGTTCATGGGAGGGGCTAGCACTGTTGCCTAACCTAAAAATACAGCGGTGTTCATGGGAGGGGCTAGCACTGTTACCTAACCTAAAAATACAGCGGTGTTCATGGGAGGGGCTAGCACTGTTACCTAACCTAAAAATACAGCGGTGTTCATGGGAGGGGCTAGCACTGTTACCTAACCTAAGAGTACAGTGGTGTTCATGGGAGGGGCTAGCACTGTTACCTAACCTAAAAATACAGCGGTGTTCATGGGAGGGGCTAGCACTGTTACCTAACCTAAAAGTACAGCGGTGTTCATGGGAGGGGCTAGCACTGTTACCTAACATAAAAGTACAGTGGTGTTCATGGAAGGGGCTAGCACTGTTGCCTAACCTAAGAGTACAGTGGTGTTCATAGGAAGGGCTAGCACTGTTGCCTAACCTAAGTGTGCAGGTGAAATACTAATAAATTCACTTGTAAAACCCTTGCAACAATCTTCTTGTCAAGTCATAATATAAAAATTGTATCATCCATATTCTACTCTCATCATTGAGGCAGACCGTGAAAAGTAACAAAAGGATATTTCCCCTCAAGTTAAAATATCTAGAGAATGTGGATGAAAAAACAATTAGTAGTCTAAGGTTGAACAACATTTCTCATGGCACAGAAAATGTTTTGCCTCTTTGGTAGCCTCTTCAAGGTAGAACACAATGCAGTTGGCTAGAAAGTAGGTGATAAAATGGTTATTGTGCTCAGGTGTAACTTTAGTTCAACTCCTTGGGCTGAATTCTTCCTACACCTTCAAGACAGAATGTGCATTTTAGAGTGGTTTACAATACGGATAGTAAAATGCTTTGTAATGCTCAATTCAGAATGGGTTAGAAAATCTTTGAAAGAACTGATAAATAATGTTCTGAATGTGCATAATAGGATGTGGAACTGTGATTGTGCTGGCAGTAGAGACATGCAAATACTAGGTTAGTTTAAATGTGAATTTTATGCAAACCAGGAGCAGAAAAAACACCAGGACAGAAAAACTGATAAGAAAGACAAGTGATTTTAGAAGGGAACACTCATTCTCTCTTTATTTCTTTAAATGCTCAACACAGGTAGTGCTGCTTTGTTTCTAGAAAGGAAAGCGACTGTATTAAGAGAGTGAGGAGAGAGGAAGTAGAAATTGGAAAATAAAAAAAGGAAACAAATAGTAAATGTAATTAAACGACAATCAGCAGTGTTTAAATACATGCCTGTATCCCAAACGTTCCTCTCTAAAATAACAAAATGTAAGATAAAATCAACATATTATATTAAATAGGGTGTGGTGCTATCTCAGATATACCATAAAATTGTATAAATATGGACAGATATGTCAGATTTTATTATACCCTCACTTAATGATCATTAAAATGCTATGTTGAGTCCATGAATTTAACATGAAATTATACTTTGTATATGCAGTCTGCATTACTTAAGTTGATGAACTAACAACTTGTAAAATGTGTATTGTTATGTACTGAAAAGATGATAAAAGGTGACTGAAAATCCCCCTTCTATCCAACCTGCACACTGTTTACCACTAAGATTGTGTTCTAGTCCGGATTTCCTTAAAAATAGACTTTAGTTCACTGCAAAAAAATACATGTGTACATATTTGTTTGGACTGTAATTTTACTGCGACTGATCTTCCATTTCAACAAGGTGGGAATAGAGGAGGGATCAGCAAAACAGACCGAGGAGGAGAGCAAGACAGAATGATGGGGAAAGTGGCCAAATTATAAAATTTCACTGTGCAAGAGCATCAAGGATTCAGTATACAAGAAATATAATTTATAGAACGACATTAGTCAAAATTGCTATTTTATGTAATAATATAACTCATAGTTCGTAATTATTATTATTATTATTATTATTATTATTATTACTATTCATTGATGAAGCGCCAGCAAGTTCCATAGTGCTATTTACAGAAGTACCATAACTGAGAACAATTATTATATTACAAAGGTAAAACAAACACTAAGATGTGTTGAAATAGAGAGTAAAAACAATTCAGTGCAGTTTAAATCTTTACTCTGAAGAGCTTGCAATCTAGAAGGTAACGTTGGAGTGAGGGGGCCTAGGACTGAACTTTGGGGTGTGCCAACAGTGATTTGGGGGAGGAAAGAAGTGGTTGCAGAGAAGGAGAAGCTAATTGTTCAATTTTTTAGGATGTAAACACAACAGATCAATGCCATGGATGCCAAGGGAGTAAATAGTTTGGATAAGAAGATGATGGTCAACTGTATCAAAGACAGCAGAGTGATTCATAGGATAGATAAGAGACACAGGGTGAGAGACACGGGGGGAGGGAGACATAGGGAGAGAGACACAGGAGAGGAGGGGGAAGAGACACAGGGGAGGGATAGTGGGGGAAAGCCATGGGGGGAGAGACACAGGGGAGAGATAGTGGGGGAGAGACACGGGGGGGGGGGGGGATATATCCCGTCATTTATGGCAAGCAAACTACTTGTAATATTATAAAAGCATTATAGAGGAACAGGGTGACAGAGGAAGGGAGAAGAGAAAAGGGGTACAGCTTTGTTACAGTAAATGCTCCTGTTAACACTGTGAACACATCTGTGGAAAAGAGACATACTGTACAGTTTGAGACAGTGGCCTTAGACTTTAGGTTGGCCAAAATTGCTCTAGAGCAGGGGTCGTCAAAATTTTAATACCCACCTCCCCCTTTTGATGGTAAAATTCCCTTACCGCCCACAGGTGCCGCAGTAACTCAATTTACCCTATCTCATATAAATCATATGACCCTAGCCATGTATCGCCCGGTACTTGCTTACTAGATAGTGTTCCGGTCCAGACTGCTGTCCCTAGGCTCTCTCACCAGCTCTCCAACCAGCGAAGCGCGGTGCTGCAGGTCTCTGGCGTGTGACATCACTTGTCAGTGATGCCACCATGCGCTTACCTCAACGCCTACGATAAAAGCTTGAATCGCGCTCAAGTGAGCGGTAGGGACCTGCTGACTACCACTGATCTAGAGCAATAGGTTGCAAACTCATATTATAGTACAGTGGGTGTAGGAGCCAAAATTATTCTGGGGGGGTACACAGACCACAAAACAGCAGAAATTCTATATTCATTTCTAGATCGTCTAGTAGCACGACTAATAATGGATCATCATTTATCGTATACCACATGTTGATCAACTAACATAACCCAACAACTTTGTAGCAGAAATTACACATAAAGGTAGGTACTGTGAAAAATTTCTAATGTATTTATTTTGTTTTTGCCCAACAGAGGGATGCTTGGCAAGACCACAAAAGGGAATGTATGTGCCTCAAGAGCATCTCACCAAATTTTCCCACTGACTCAGTCAGGCTGCTTGCAAAAATTGTCTTTAAACTCGTAAGTTCTCTTGATTACTGTTATTTGTAAACCTAGAAATCTAGACTTTTTAAATGCATGCACTACCAATAGGTCATCTTTGCTATTCTTCATTCAGCCTGCAACATGTAGACTCAATTTATACTCATGATAGCTTTCCATATTTCAGGCTTTCTTGAATTCCTTTTTAGTTTTTGTCCCAAACTAGATACATTCCATGTTTTGAGAATGCTATTGATATTACTACTACTCAATCTGAATTATTTAATTTGCATATGCATTGCACAACTGAAATGGGGAGCTATATGTGAATGTGCTACTTTTAAACACATTATACAATACTTCATGATTAGATTCTACGCAGGAACCAGGCAGTGAGTGTGATGAGTTAGGATGAAGAGATAATAATTATTTTACTTTTTTCTAGGAGCGATAGTTATTTATACCTCTGTTTAAAATTAAATATTAAGTCTTACCTCACATTTTGATATACATGTATTTGGACTGAGCCTGTGATATAATTTTATCATCTGCTATAGGGCTGTAGTGGTTGCTGCTTAACTATAGGAGATACTGACATTCAGTGCCCATAATGCAACTTATATTGGTTATTATATTATTCACTAAGATCTCTTCTGGGTATAAATCTCAACTCTGGGTGCACTCTTGAAAAAGATTAATTTGAAACGCGTTGAGTGATAGGGAGTCCACATTGTAGGGATTACCCTATTTAGCTTAGTTTGTTCTAGCTTCCATAGTTGAGATTTATACCCAGAAGAGATCTTAGTGAATCCCAAAGATATAAGAACAAACAGAGAGAAACAGCTATATATAGGAGCATTCTTCCAAATACATTTATCAGTTGCTATATTCTGGGACAAGAAGATACTACTTTAACTATAATAATATCATATGGGGAGAAGAAATATACTCAATAATATAATTGGATGTTAATATCCTGTTCCCTATACGAATAGTTATTTTATGTTACTCTAAAGAACTCACAACAACAATTTATAGGGAAGTTTCACTAGAGCAAAGATCCCAAAGCAGAAAAGCTAGGGAAAGTTATCCAAACCAAAGAAACTTTGAATGGAACTTGTACATTATATTTTTTAACTCATCAGGTACTAGGGAAAGGTGGTAGTGATCACCTTAAAGGGTTTTCTAGTTTCCTGGTTACTTAACCTAAACAAATAAATATTAATTTCCATGTGAATTGTCATATGTGCTATAAAAGATTTTTAGTGATATTAATAAAAGATACATTTTACTAAAAGATAAAAGTGTAAGAAACTGCGATTCTTGTAAAAGTTTTTGTTTTTTAAAAATCGCAGATCTTCAGTACGAATATTCAGTTAACTATTTAAGTTGAAGGATTTTTTTCCTCTAAGATAATTATATATATTATGAATTCTGTGCATCAGTAACTTTGTTCATATCAATTAGAAAAGGTAACAGTTAACAGTCTTAAAGTAATCCATAAGATAATATATTGCAGTCATTTATTAGCTACTTTTCTAATAGGAATTAGAGAATATATTTTCATTTACTGGATTCCAAGAGTGTACCCAACTAATGTTTTTGTAGAAAATACTTAATATATTGTGAGTCATTTTAATGGTACACTGTTTGTAAATTCTGTATGTTCTTCTATATGTGGCTCCTACTTCAAATAATGTTTCCAGCATTATTACAGACCCACTACTCCCCCACACTACTGGTTTAGTAGACAGGCAGAGTAACTCCTATGCCAACAATGATGTTATCTGAATTAAAAAAATTAATAAAACAAAGCAAGAGTTTTTTACTTAGATAAAGAAAATAGTCTTTATACAGCAGGTGTGATGAGAGGACCAGAGGGCTTGTCAATTAAGTATGTATCTAGTTATATATTGCTTACAGGAGTCCAAGATTATGATGTCATTTGGCAAATGTGATCCTCCTGCCTGTAGGTGCACAAGGCTAATGTAAGGAACAGGGTATGTATGCAGTGTTAGGAGAAAGCAGTGGCATGTTGGTGTTGTGATGGTTTGAGATCTCGGCGCTGATTGCGAGGCTGGCGCTGAGCGCCTTTGGCGTTCATTGCGAGCCACGCAATGAGGGCCAAAGGCGCTCAGCACCAGCCTCGCAATCAGCGCCGAGATCTCAGACCACCACAAAAAATAATGTCTGTGCCAAACACCATTCCTTGACTTTTTGACGGGCAATTCGCTAGTAATTATATAACTAGCATTGGATCTTTTTGGCTTTTGTATAAGTTTTGTTCCCTAATTTTTTGCTTGGAAAATGAATACTAATTTGTTGAAATAAAGACCCACTGAAACCCACACAATATCAAATATTAATTTGTATTTCTTTTTGTAGCTTCAACAACCAGACAGTCCTTCAGATGACCTATATTCTGTATCTGATCTTCAATCACGTGAGTTTCCATCTGAACCTTTCTATATTTATTTTATATATGTAAAGTGGGGACATAGAGAATTCATGAAAAGTGTAATTTAATGTTAAAATCAGTGGTCGTTAGAGTAGTGAGATATATTTTTTTGTCTTTATTACAAGGTTTGTCATGGTTCCATTTCATTTGTTAAAAAAGTTCATTAAAGTTCATTAGAAACATCAGTTATCACATAGTAAGTAATGCATGGGAACCAAGCCTAATCTATCCTTCTCTTCTTTTAAAGGTCTACTGAAGTTTCTCTTCAAAGTACTAGAATTAATAATGGGAAAAATAATTTTAGAATGTTTTATAATATATATATATATATATTGATTTTATATATTTATATATATATATATATATATATATATATATAATCAACAAAGCATTTTTAGAAAGTAGAAATATATAAATATGTGTTTGTAATAGTTACGGTAATTAGTGGACCATTTTGGTTTCTATTTATTTCGCTAGAGGTCAGCACTGCGTATAATAGACTCATGCGTCTGTCAACCCCGGCTTCTTTAAGAGCCACAACAGAGGTCCTGTTTATGTTAGGATAGTAAAATACGGATATAAACATGAATGATTGCATTTGGAAGTTATAAAAAAAAAAATGCTCTACATAATATAAAAATAGCTTTGACTTTGCTTAACTTTAACTGCCACTCAGCTCAAGAACTTTTCCCATCAGATTGCCCTTATTACTTTGGGTAAAACAGATGGAGTTTTTTGGTTCTCATCTGCCATCAAAATAATTTTTATACATAACGTTTGTCAGTACTGATAAATGGCTTCATGATTAATTGCTTACTTTGCATACGGCTTTGGTCAGTCTGTGAACAGCAAGCATCTCTTGTTATCACAGAAGTGGAATGCAACAGAAGCCATTAATCTACTAAATATATATAGTCTGATACTGAAAACAAGACCACTCTGGTGTTAGAATCTCTTTAGCTGAACAATAGCCAAAATTTAGTAAACAAAGCTGTTTTTCTAATAAGGTGTTATATTTTTTTAATAAGTTCCAATTGCAAATATTAAACATTTTACTGGTGCTTTAATGTCTTACCATATTTGGGACCTCAATTGGTGCATTTTAAAATATTAAATGGTGTTCTAGTCCCAAGGTGTTAGTATTCATTCTTTCACTTTATTTGAGAGCACATAGAATGATGGTGGCATGTTAAGCAATTGATGAAGGTAAACAGACCACATGGAGAATATAAAATAAAGGGTATATACATATGCATTTTTAAGTGTCAGACTTCCTTAATAATAATAAATGTAGTATCTAAAGGAAATATTTTAAACACCGACATTTTTTTTAAAGAAAAAAGTCTGGTGTTTATAAAACTTAGTAAGGATGTGACAC
Source organism: Discoglossus pictus (assembly GCA_027410445.1). Classification (NCBI taxonomy): domain Eukaryota; kingdom Metazoa; phylum Chordata; class Amphibia; order Anura; family Alytidae; genus Discoglossus; species Discoglossus pictus. Next base: position 134,986,961 of record CM050165.1, on the reverse strand, counting down.
TTGACATCTGTTTTCACAGATGTTCTACTCTTAAAGACTCGTATTTCACGTTCAATTCGTATTCAAGCACCTTTCTCCCGTGAATAGTTTTGAGCTTATATGCCATGTGCTTGTCAGAGAAAAAAAATGGAATGATTTATAATGTTTGTACTTTGTCTATATTACTTCTGGTTGGAGTGAATTGACTTTGCACATCTGTATGTTTTATGAAAGGCATAAAATATTCATTATCTCATCATCCCACCTTGCCCCAACGCTCCCACACCCTGTCGTATTTTCAGATATCAAAGAACTAAGTGCAGAAATGAAAGATGGCCTCCGGCACCTTGCGATTACGTTAGAGCTCTACTTGAAGCAGGAAATCCAAGATGCATCACAGTTGCCACCTGGTTTTAACATTCTTGAGTACTTCGGCAAAGTAAGTGCCAAGTTGAGATTCCTAACAAAGCCATAAATTGTGGTTGTAGCGATGTAGGTGTCTGATACTCAGAAAGTCAGACAGGCGGATTCCTGCCAACAAAACCATAATGTAAGGTGTGTTGTGAACACGAAAATCAATTTGCCTTCAAGTGCTAGCAACTGACAGACTATACTCCCCTTCATTTAATTGTTCAGTTGTAGCTTTCTCCACACTAATAATAGCCTGAAAGTATAATTGTGGGAACGAGACTACTTACTATAATGAGAACAGTGGCAAAAGGTTCATAGAGAGTGTGGGAGTTCTTTATTAAAATATGTATGTTTTATATGAAAGAGTTTTTATTTGATTTATCAAATGCAGGTCCATTCTCAGATGAAGGTTACGTAATTACACTGCATTCAGTAGTGTTGTTATTGAGTATTTTGTTCTTGCAAAGTCTGTCCCACATGCTGTAGCTCACAGGGATTATTTCTGATTTTTCTGAGGGAGAATAATGCAGTTGCTTGAAATATTATGGAGCTCAAGCACCTTCAGGTTAGGGTGCCTACCAAATAATTTCACAATTCATATATGAAATGTATACATTTAAGTTACTGACATTCAAGATGCGTCCTTGAGCAGTTGTCTTAGTTCATTGCTGTTTTGGATGTAAGAATGGAAATGCCATGTATATTATAACAGAAAAGATATATTATGGTGGATAACTTTCCAAGGATTCATAGAATGATCTACCTATAGGTTCTATGACTAACCCAGTTTCTTGTTCATACTGATTGAGTTTTTTGGGTACGTGAAAGAAAATACCTACAGACAACATTCATGAATCCGTTGGGAAATATTCAGAGCGATGAAACATTTGTGGGCATGCTTTGGTAATTAAGAATAGGAAAATAGAAGATGTGTTGTGAAACACAAATCACAAAGGTTTTAAGAGAGTGGTTTCTCCCAACCTTGCCTTTTGATCAGACAAGAAAGAGTGACAAACTGACAGTAAAATCTCACTGAATGTATGTCATGTTGTTTCCTATATATGTAACAAAAAATACAACTGCAATCTTGAATACGTAGTACATACCACAATCACAGACATAAACAGAGTTTGAGAAAGAAAGTTGCAGCACTGTACAGTTTATCAGTAATTCATTTAAGTAATATTGTGCCATACTGTATCTTGGGACATTGTGAGAGCCTCTCTTTGTGTCTTGACTTACAAAGGTCACTAAATATTATTGAGAAATAAAATTGTCAGGTCACTGAATTCAGAAAGAGGGAAATACTCACTATAATTTTCATTCTCTGGACATCTTTTATGACAGCATTATCATTTGGGTTACCTCTTCCCTCTTGGTATTAGGACAAAAACATTTTTTTTTTTCTTCTATAATATATTCTGAGTGTTACTCCCTATATTGTAGCTTTTGTCTATTGGTTTTTAAATATGGAATGCCTCATGTCATGTCACATTGTGTCTCAGTTCAATGTGTTTTTTCCTAAATTATCAACAAATAATTTTTCAGGGCAAAAATTACCTCTTGTAATGTTTTTAACGTATGCTCTTTTACATGCATGAACATTTTTTGGGACTACAGTGGCCCTTCAATGCTGCTATTGAGGATGAAAGAATTGTCCATTTTCTTGAATATTCATGGCAGCATTAACCTTTGGCTCATACCAAACAATTTAATTCATAGTGGAAGGAATTACCGTCTTGGAATAATATTATAATAATGACTGCTTATCAAAATGAAGTTCTTGAAGTAATATAATTCCTGTATAAAAGAGAAAAGTCACCAGAGGAGACATATATATATATATTTATATATATATATATATATATATATATATATATATATTGTAAAAATAATTTCTGAAAAGGAATCTGTCTTCATGGACCATAAGACAGAAATGCCTAGCCTTTTGTGCATAGGGATAGGTTTACTTAGTGCTTGATAATGATAACAATTCATCTTCCAATTATAGTGGAAGTCTGTTTGTAGGCCATTCTATAGTATAATCTTTATACAAATGCTAGATGGCTTATTATATGAAACTTTGTGAAGTTTAGACTTTGTTAGTGGAGTTCGAAATCTCTTCTTGGAGTAAAAAACAAGTCTTTTCATATCTGTAGAAAATTCCATGGCATTTCCTTAAGCTGTAATGTGATATTCTGGTTGCTTGAAGCTTGGAGTGCCATGCATTGACTTGGTTTCATGAGGCTGGTAGCAATGTTCATTATAGCCCAACCATATCCACAGGGAGAAAAAGTAAGGTTTTCATTCTTAATGATCCTTTTTACTTCCTCTCATGTTTAAAAATATGTTTGCTTTGTCCTTAGATAATTATTTTGTTTATGTAATATCAACTTCTTTATGTTGTAACAATCTCTTCATATAAGGCAAAAAATGTCCCTGGTAAATCCAAAGAAATCAGTAACAGTGAAGCAGATACTTGACAAGAAGACAGAAAACCATCTCTACAGGATAGAATAATGTTTGCTTCGTCCCATTACACATTTTACCAAACCTCCCAGTTATTCTATAAATGAAAAATATACATATAAATAAATATAATTTGTGTTTTTATTTAAAAAAATCTAATCTACAGACAACTGTCTCGACTTTTGTACCTCTTTAATGCAAATGTTAGGGCTACTGCACATTGCATTTTCAGTTATATTTCAATATTCTTTGCCATTTGAATGATCAAATCATAACATTAAATTGTAATAACCAATGTATAATCAGCAGTAGCACACTGACAAGAATAATGATGTAAACTAGTGTATAAATAATATTAAAAAGAACAATATGTAAGTATTCAAACTGTCCACTAAGCAGCCAGACAGTTCACACCAGGTTATTTTACACTGGTGGGTGTTTTGATCATTTTTTCATTTTATATTTTTTTTTATATATACATACACTAAAGCAGTGTTTAACGTTGGCATTAGGCTATACAAAATACTTTTTTTTTCTGGCACAGTTTGTATATTAAATGATGTTAATACACCACAGAGTTACTTGGCATGCCTGAAAATAATTGAGGTAGTGGGTGAAATTCTGTCACATTATTGCAACATCAAGTAAATACAAGAAATGTACCCAAATTCCTGTTGGGTGTATGTGATTTATCCATAGAAAAGCAGGATAATTTAAAGCAGTTCAGCAGTTTACAACATGGATCACGCTTTATATATAAGAATTGAGAAACTATTGATGGACATACATGAAATACAATGAAAAGCCATACAATATTAATATTATCTATTAATATTACATTACTGATTTGAATTGCCATTTTTAAAGAACAAACCTGCAAATCAATAATATGATATAATAGACAAAGTATAATCAGATGTACAAAAAAATTATAAGAATATAGGATAACCATACAGCCTTCAAAGCTCAGTATCCCCTTGCCAGACAAATAATGGAATTAAGGATTACTAAAACATTAATGGATAAAAGGATGAGCAAACGGCACAATACTTCCCCTGAAAGTAACAGCAGTCAACAGCCAATATTGCCCCAAAGATTAGCACAATCTTAGAGAACAGGCACTTTTGCAATATAAAAATGACAAAAGTGATATAAAGATACCTTTTAAAGGGCCACTTAAAAAATATGAAATGTATGTATTTATATTTTAATTACAAAAGTAGATATGCTGCTCTGTTGGTTAACATGCTCCATCTTTTATCTTAAACACAAGCTTAAAGCGAGTTATAAGCTGTCCTTCTTACCTCCATAAGATTATTTAAGATCAAACCTGTTTGTGACAGATAAACAAAAGTGTTCTTATACATGTATTCCCTACTAGTGGTGGGCAACAAGTAGCCCAGGAGACACATGCTGCGCTCAGTCACATTCCCAACCTGTTCTTTGGGGTGGGCGAGTATGTGTCTCTTAAATAATACTCAGTGTGATAGCTATTTAACACTATATGATACAGAATCATACACCTAAATACTTCTCCTCATTATCTATACCTCTGTTACAAATGAATTATGTTCCTATGGCATTTTTGTTCTGGGTAGAATAAACTAGTGCACCTTGGTGAATTTTTAATGACTCAAGGGCCACATATGAGGCACTTCAAGTAAAGCAAGTTGCCCATCACTGCCCTACGCTGAAATACAGAGGTTCCTTTATATCACATTTCATCAAAGCTCTTGGTACACAATGGAGTGTCTGAGATGCCACTCTCTAATAGCTAAACTTGCACTAGACCTGGCCATGTCTTAATAATTGTGAGGAGTAGACTTCACGTGTTGTCTTAAAGGACCAGTTTAAGTGCCAGGTATATAAGTATCTAAACCACCTCTTGTTCATGAAAGGTGTGTTTATAAAGTGAACAATAAAGCAATCTGTAATAGAAACCATTTTACAATTAATCTTATCTGTTTGAGATGCTAAGACTTCCTTCGCCTCTCCACCTCGCTTCTTGCATAGAAAATAACCTCGGTGCATAGGGGCCATTTTGATAGTAGTTCCTTTCATCTTGTTTTTGTGCTAATAATTTTGGAGAATTGGCTTCTCCCCCTTTACCCTGTGTCGTGTGCTTTTGTGACCACATACCAACATAATGTAATTACATTTTTTCAGAACTTTTTGTTGTGCTATTTTCTAAACAAGTTGAACAAAACTCCTGTGGCAATATACTTTTAATTATACTATCATTGTATGGAAAACCAAATGAATTAATAACATTTAAAAAAATGTATAATGGTAGTAAAAGTAGTACAGAGCTACATAATTTATATTGGCCATTCATAAAGTACCTGGTTTTGTATGAATAGGATGCTACAAAGAATAAACACTATTTCATATAGTATTCACAGTTCAAAAATAACATTAAAATATAACATTCATTGTGCTGTAAAGGATCCACAAGCTAAAGAGAATTATTAGTACTTCCATTTGTTTGCTTTTTTGATCTGAAATTAGTTTCTCTATAGTACAACTGAGCTTCTAAAAATAATTAAAATAGAATAGCCTTGGGATAAATGCCCCTATATCACTGTATGTATAGAACTATTATAAAATTACCAGTAGGAAATCTCTTCGGTCCACCGTTTTGTATCTGTGCCAAACTGATCTACAAGACTCATAAGTAATCTGCTTTTAGTATGTATATTTGTGCTCAAGAAAATGATAGGATTGCTAACTATCAATTCAGTACTGGATATCAACACGTTCTATTTGTGGTGTACTAGAACTAAATACTACTTTGTTTCATTGTGTAAGCTAAAGTGGACTAACTGTATGTATTTATAACTGGTCGTTTGCCCGCCATAAATTACAAGATATCATTTGTTTCCCCCCAACCCCCTTCCCCTGTATCTCTCCCTCCCCTGTGTCTCTTTCCTCCCCATCTCCCTCCCATGTGTGTGTCTCACCCTCTCCTGTGTCTATTTCCCCTCTCCCTCCCCTTTGTCTCTTTCCTACTCTTCCACCCATGTGTCTCTTTCCCCCCTCTCCCTCCCCTGTGTCTCTTTCCCCTCTCCTTCCCCTACATCCCTTCCCCCTCCTCCCTCCCCCATGTCTCTTCCCCCTCTCCCCTCCACCCTTTCCCCTCCTTCTACCTCCTTCCTGCCCCTCTCCCCTGTGTCTTCCTTTCCCCTGTGTCTTTCTCCCCTCCCTCTTTCTCCCCCCTCCCATTTTCCAATCCAGCTCACGGCTACATGCGCAGCTCTGTATGGACTTAGGAAGTAAGTGTGTATGCTCCCATGGAGCGTTACACTTACGACTATTATTGACACTGGATTATGAATGGCTCGTAAACAGATGAATGTTTAGCTCATAATAACTACGGTTGACGGCTTCCCTGGTGGTCCAGTGGCTAGGACTCAGTGCCTCCAGCACCGTCGACCTGGGTTTGATTCCAAGTCAGGGAAGCAAGAGGTCACACCTCCCTGAAGTCAAGCAGGTTGGTCCTGGTCAGTACTAGAATGGGAGACCACCTAGAAATACCAGGAGCTGTATGCTGTGACCCACTCGACAAAGAACTAGCAACCCACTCCAGTATCACTGCCATGAATATCAAGTGGATCAGCATGACCATGGACATAAAGATTTTCTGGTGTGTTACGATTCATGAGGTCACGGAGAGTCGAAAATAACTGAACGACGCAAAAAAAAAACAACAACTAAGGTTGACAGTTAATAGCATCTGTGTTAACCAAACCAAAGTCTCCGAGATGCACAAATAAAGCAACATATTTAACCAACCAGATATTCACAACAGAGTTTGTGCTCCGTTTGTGCTCAAAGTTTGTGCTCCGTTTTTGAGTTTTTGCCACAAAAATGCAATTGCAAAACATTGATGAGTCTCACGTTTATGAATTTAAGCTCTTTAGAGGTATATGTGTAATTATTGGAAAGTTTGGAAAACTGGTATAAGATGCTTGCAGGTCACTATATGTATACTGTAGCTTATTACTGGTTCTCTTTACTACATGGCATGTTTAAAGATAAGCTCAAGAGAAAAACATTTTTTGTAGACTTGTGTTGGTATAAAGCAAACATGGCATACATATTTCATCAAAAGAAAGAAAATGTATTTCTTTGAGTAGTGTGAAGGACAACTGTGTAATGATACTGGTGGGTGGTAAAGTCTGTCAAGTAGGTCCCAAACTGGTTCATGATTCAGTACAAAGGCTGCAGCAAACTTCATGGGCTCCAATTAAGCAGTTCTTTGTATATGCCATGGGTACTGTGAGGAACTGTGTGACTCCTGCTGCTAATTGCCCTTTTGAATACTTTATAATGCTACAGAGGTTTTGTCGGCAGAAGGCTGAAGACTGTCAGGCATATTTTATCTGAAATTAGTTTCTCTATAGTACAACTGAGCTTCTAAAAATAATTAAAATAGAATAGCCTTGGGATAAATGCCCCTATATCACTGTATGTGTAAAACTATTATAAAATTAGCAGTAGGAAACCTCTCAGGTCCACAGTTTTGTATCTGTGCCAAGCTGATCTACAAAGCTCATAAGTACTCACCTCTTGGTATGTATATTTGTGCTCAAGAAAATGATAGGATTGCTAAATATCAGTTCAGTACTGGATATCAACACATTCTATTTGTATAACTAAATACTACTACTTGTGGATGAAAATGTATTTACTACACTACTACTGTACCTATAGATTAGGAGTATTCAACCTTTTCATAGGAGCAGCCATATTAGAATTGTGATCTCTAAAAATATATATTTATATAATTTTATATTTATATAAACTAGCTTTAAATGAAAAAAATAATGTATTACTAGTCACTATATTTAGAACCAATTTCATGAGGTATATGTCAATCTTGTCTGCGCAGATGCCAATATCTGCTACCCTAAGTGGATGCAGTAGGTAATTAACTAGGTTGGTGGTATTAGAGCAGCACATCGTTTTTCAACTATTTTAGGCGGTTATATTGATATGTGTATATAATATTATGGTGCATTTGAAGTTATTTGAGGAATAGAGTAAGCAGAAACTAAGGAGAGAAAAGATGAGGAATGACAGAGGTGATACTGCTTAAAGAAAACAAGTTTAGTGGATATGATACCTTTTAATGACTAACCGAGTGGTACAGCTGTTACCAGAAGTGTAAGATGAATTGCTCTCCTCAAAAGGCAAAAAAACTTCTAAAGTACAGACATATTCAGTTCAGTGTTCATTTTTAGAAAGTAATGAGCCATATAAAATACATTTTGGTCTGTAGGTTCGAGAACAATGCTACAGATTTGTAAGATAGGTCTTTCAACAGGAATTGAAATATCACAATTTTATTAATTCACTAGCGACTTGAATGTCAAAAAATGACGGCAATAGAATTGTAAGGCAGGTAATGCTGTTTGCTATACAAAGTAAGTCTTTTGGTTGTGTGAGTATCTTCGGCGTTCATTGTGAGCCTCTTGGTTGGTGTATTTTTGGTTATCCGAGCTCCTTTGGCACTCTTTGCAAGGTTTGCTCTGATCGCCTTTTGGCGCGCATTGCGAGCCTCTCTCCTGGTGTAATTTTGCTCCTCTAAACACCGTTGGCGCTCCTTGTGAGGCGCACGCTGCACGCTTTTGGCATTTACTGTGATCTTGTCGTCTGAATTTTTTTTCATTTTTTCTGTCTATGTATTTTGTTATGATAATTATTTAATAAAATTATAAATTAATATACTTTACCTATTTGTAATTAATATATGCAGGAAGCAATATGCTGAAGAGCTTACAATCTGTTTTGATATTCTTGCAGCATACAATGTAGATTTACATTGTTGTGAATCTGAGGTGTAAGTGTCAGCAATGTGTGCAGTGTGTAGTGTAAATAGGCTGCGTGCGCGAGGGGAAACAGTTTGTTTAGTTGTGTAGTTCCGTATTTTGTAATGTTAATGTTATTAGTGTGCAGTTAGTGTCGTAAAATTGCTGCGATTGTGTATGTGTTACGCGTGTGTGTAGCATTTAGCGTCCTTCCTAATAGTCTATTTTGTAGCTCGTATGGGTCTGTGTAAAAGCCACATTTGCCTGGCGGTATTTTAGGGGTTGTGTAGCCTTGTTTTCGTTTTATTCGGCGGCCATTTTTTATCATGCTTAGGGGATTTTCAAGTGGTGAAAGTCTTGAAATTGGATTCAAATTTGCGTGTAACTTCGTCCTGGCTGTCCCCCCTTGCTGTGTGTGTGTTTTTTTTTAAATTATTTTAGTTTGTATTATGTGTGTTTTTCGCTGTGCGCGGTCCGGCCATTAAGTTTGTATTTTTTGCGACTCGTATTTTTTTTTCCCTCTAAGTGGCGGTTTCCTTTTGTAAGTGTTACGGGCCGTCATTTTTTAGAGGCAATTTTTTCAAAGTGCTACGGGTCTTGCACTGTGAATTGTGTATTTGAGTTTTGTGTTGATGTGTAGTTCCGCGGGTTGTAGGTATGATGCGCAAGTCATTTGGGCTCGCAGGGATGAGCGCCTACGGCGCTCATCTCCACTAGCGCAAGCAGCACCTTTGGCGTTCCTTGCCTGCCTTGCCTGGCCACAGCTGCAGTTTTAATGTTGCGTTACCAACTGATTTTGGCAAGGTCTTAAATCAGAAATCCTTAATCTCAAGGAATAGGTCAGCATTCATCTATCCTCCTTATGTCTTAAACTAGCGACTTGCCCGTCCAAAATGACGGGGCAATAAAATTTCAAGACATGGGAATGCAGTTTGACACAGAATGTAAACCGTTTTGGACTGTGAGGACCTTCGGCGCTCATTGTAAGCCTCTCCTGTACTTTTGGTCCTCTAAAAGAGATATATATTTCTATGTATATGTAGTTAAGTAATAATGAATGATTTGTTAAATAAATTAATATACTTTATTTATAATTCATATATCCAGCGATCAATAGGCTGAAGAGCTAGCAATCTGTTTGTATTTTGCGTCTGCATAGAATATACATTATGAGTGTTAGTGCCCTGCTTATAAAGTGTAATGAATGTTTGAACTGTGCATTCTAAATAAGCTGCGTGCGCGAGGTAAAGCCGTTGGTTTATTGTGTAAAGCGGCATTGTATAGTCGTAATGTTATTAATGTGGTATGCGTCTCGAGACCATTTTCCGGCTTTTGTAATAGTGTATGTTGTAGGTTGAGTGTCGAAAATCGTCTAAATCGAGTTAAATTTGCGTTCCAACTCACTACCAGACGTCCTGGCTATTGCCCCGTGCTGTCTGTGATGCTTTTGTAATTTTTTGGGGTGTATTTAGTGTATTTTTATTGTTTTTTTGATTTTTGTCATTCAGCCGCTATTCTCGTAATTTTTTGCGTCTCTTATCTTTTTTAGTCCCGTGTCTCGTATTTTTGTACGTATTTTCCCTAGGTCCCGCGGTTGTGAACCGCTTGCACGCTAAGGCGATCCCGCGTTTAGGAAGTGTTTTTCTGCTAAGTCCCGTGCTTGTTAGTGGCAGAACGGCTCGTCTCGCTATGCAAGGCTCGCAAGCGATGAGCGCCTGTGGCGCTCATCTCCTAACTCGTACGCAGCTCTCAAAGCGTGATGATGTCTCGCAGTTGTGCAAATGTGTTTAATACACTTGTTTTTGTGTAATTAGATAGATAGATAGATAGATAGATAGATAGATAGATAGATAGATAGATTAGCATTTGCTATTTTTTGATCAAAAAACAACAAGTGATTTATTTCAGTTGACAGGATTTTGTCTTTTTCTCTAGGCAAAATATTGAGGTGGCTAAAAGGCATCCTATAAATAATAGCATAATTTAGGAGTGAATCCATGTCTGCCAGTTAAGTCAATCCATATTTTAATAAAAAGAGAGAGGTGAGGGTGCCATTGAATCATTGCATAATTTTTTTTTGACTGTAACAAAAAAAAAACTAGTAAAGGAATAAGTCTTAATATTGAAAGTATATGTTTAGTCCGTAGTTTCAGATTTGCAATAGCAGTGTTGCCCACTGCATATTATTCCAAATGTTGCTATAACAAATTGTACCTTGTGGGGTGCTTGCTCATAAATCACTTTATAATACATGCTTAATGCATTTTAAAGACAATGGTGTAAGACGGATGTGTAGAAGCCCCTCAACCAATGCTCAGTAACAGACCTGTGTGACTTATGAGATAAAGTAAATCATTGAAGCATATGTTATGTAAACAGAATTGTTTGGAAGTTTAAAGGTACATCATGCTGCTTATATCAGACACACACATTACATTGAGTCATTCTATACACACACAGACTTATTTTATTTAAAAATAAAACTTGTTTTCCACACCCTTGGAGCTGCTTACATAGGCACAGAGAACCTCCCAATAAAAACACTGCATTTGGGTATGCATTTTGACCCTTTACTAACCTTCAAGTCAGCAGCATCTCAAAAAGCAGAGATCTATGGATCAGTGTCTGGCTCCAGTGTCTTGCTTCCTTCTACAGGGGGACAACACACCCCGTGATCACTTCCTGCACAAACTGCCATCACGGATTTGTACAATGTACTAAAATGTATTAGCTGCCTGTGATTGGCCAAAATGATTATGAATCTAATTTATGCAGAGATATTCAGGGGTGCTAACTCACAAAAGCAACTGCTTGCCAAAGCAAACATCAGGGTGAGTTTGTTCATGTTTAATTTGGTATTTTGCATGCAACATTTTTTTTTGCATGCACTACTGATTCTTCTCTGATAGATGCATTCACAATCTAGGAAACTTAAATATGACTATAAATATGTTTACTTACTGTTATCTGTTTTGGTGCAAAACTTTGCAGTTTGACAGCTGGACAAAAATTATAATTCAGCACTACGGAATTATTTTTATTTTTGCTTTCTGTCTGCTAGGCTAAGTGAACCACATTTTTACATCTTTACAGGGCATAATCTCCCCTTATACATTTTATTAATAACTAAATAAAAACAATTTTCATGTATATAGTCAAGTCAGTTACTTTTCTGAGTTTTTTTTCCAGTTTTTGTTAAAACATTGTTTAATACATGGTTTTGAAATGTCTAATTTTGGGGTTTTGTGTACATTGAAAGATTATTTGGTTCTTAAATCGCCATATTCAATATTACGAAGTATAGGAATCCCTCATTATATGAGTATAAATTGTTCAATAAGAATTACTGGTACTGTGAACAAAGAGATCACCCACTAGTTTCTATGTTATCAAATGCCAATTTTGCTCGTAATATCGAAAACTTGCATGTATAATGCATATATTGGTGTTAAAAACTTGCATGGAAGTTAAGAAGGCTGCAGTTAAGAGTGTCTCCTAAATATAGTTGACTTTCAACTGGGTTTATCAATATCATACCCATTTATAATGACCCCTGATTGCAGAATAATGTGAAGGAGATGTAAAGTCATTGAAATATGCCAGTTTTGTCTTCTGACCCACCTTGCTTCAGCTCTTGCAGGGATCAATGCACTACATGTGCTAGACACTTATGGTAGTTCCACTATGTGCCATCACACATCAATACAATGAGACACTGGTGGGCTGTTTTCTAAACAATGCTACAGAATACCCATCAATATAGATCTGAAGCACTGTGTAGAGTGGGCTCATTTGGGTTGCTCTGCCAGCTGGAGGCATTTTTGAGACAGTGGTGAGCCAAAATGTAGCCTGTATGTCCTACCAACACATTCTGAGCCGGAATCTGGCAGCTAAATGAAAAAACTAGAGGTATGAATTCCCTGCATCTGATATTGAACCCCCTGATACCATATTTATCATCTTCAACCAATAGAAAGACATATTCATTGCTGTAGGACTGTATGCCATTTCTAAAGTATGCAGCAACTCCATAAGCTCAATACAACAGCACAGTAGCCCCACAGTTTCCACTCTGAAACAGGAAGTTTTGAGTCTTTGTGGCAACATTTATTGTTCGTTGCTGGCTCAGTCTCTGATTATTATAGTAGGACACATAATCCATAGGCAAATCCCAGGCAATTTCTTATCTCACTAATATGTGGCCCCCAAAATACCAAAGGCTCAAAATTAGATACTCATGCTCGGATTGAATACCTTTATCATACAAATCAGCTTAAAAGAAGACTGTTCTACTTAATTGTACCTTGTTTTTGTAATGAATCTAGTGCTAGTGCACAATGGCTTCCCAAAAGGAGAAAACGTCCAACGTTGCTTTGGTGGAAACCATTGAAATTATCTTGTGTCTGTTTAATTATTTAGGAGGTCTGACTTCTGTATCCCTTTTTTGTTTTTTTGGAAAAACATGAAAACCGAAAAAAAAAAAAACATTGATATCGCTAATGATCACATATGCACAAAGCACAGGGATAGAAGAACGGGAAATCCATTGTCATAGAGAAAAGGATAAATTACTTGGCATAAAAGAGAGCCCATCAGACAAAAATAAAAATAAAAATATATTTGCTCAAATATATCAACCTTGGGCCTAATATTGTTCCTCCATAGGTTCACACTATTCAGAAGTACCATAGAGCCCTAAACATGCTCAGGGGGTTCATCTCTTTTGAAAAACATGTAGAAATTACTCTTTCTGGTCAGCTATTATACAAAATATACACCCTATTAAATAGCCATCACCAAAATAAGAAAACCCACTTTACAGTGGTGTGGGACTGAGAGTTGGGTAGAGACATGGTGTGATGTATATGATACCATCTCCTCTTCATACATCTCTTCAGCAATCTTGGAAACCCATTTTAAGCTTATTGTAGCTCACCCCCAGCTACAACACACAATTTATCCTGGAGGGGGTGTGGAGGAATGGTCTTTATGTTTTTTTATATATGTAATCCTGTCCCCTAATTTGCCGCTATTGGGAGAATGACTTTGCAGAAAAAGCATATTGAATTTTTAGATTTGAGGAGCTAGTGTTTATTACACAATATAAATTCTATGATTTTGAATTCTGGATTGAATTTAAACAGGACACACCATAAGATACATTTAAGGTACTTACGTTAGTGAACTGAATAAAGTACTAGTTGATCATTGTGGTCTGAGAGCATCAGCCATACAAAATCAATAGGGGTCATGGCCCTGGCTCACTTTGCCCCATTTTATTTTCTGCTTCCACCCTTTTTTACTTTATTTCCTTTCCCCTTTCTTTTTTCTTTGCCTACACTTGTAAAATTATGTATTGGCAGAAGCAAGCAAAAAATAGCCAGTTAAAATGTTTTGTACAATCTCAATTGACTTGTGTCTTTATATGGTGAGGATGTAATTTGGTATGCATACCAGGATTGGATGCATCAACTAATTGATTCTGATTTTTGACCTCTCAACATGCTATGTAGTTATGGATTATCTCCTCACATATATAGTTGTGGATCTTTGCAATGTTCGTAACTTTTCCGATGTTGGTCACCCACTTGCGTCCCTCACGAAGCGAGACGAGCCGTTGACGCATGACTAACTTAGGTGCTCATTGCATTGCAAGCCTCGCAAAGTGAGGCGAGCCCTTGAAGCACGCTGGACTTCCGAGGGTCGCAACTGCAAGCCAAGAGCGTAACTCTCTAAAACTCAAAAAACAGCTAAATAATTTAACAAAAATAATAACACACTGATAGGATCAGATTAGTGAGTAATCATGTATTCTGATGTGTGTATCAATTATATCTGAGTACCAAGATATAATGAGAGAAAATAATGCACAGAAGTCAGAGTGTCATCAGAATAATCTCTGAGTTTATATTTGGACGGTCTGTCCCTTATATAGCACAGTCACAGCTTATTAGCATAGTTGGAAATAGGGTTAAATACATATTTGCAAGCAAGTGTCTTTTTATGTTAGACTCAGCAAAACCTTATCTAAAACCCCTGCTTGCTTCAGATACATTGTCTCAGTAGTATCTGAAGCAAAAAACAGGACACAGGATACAGATGTTTTAAAGAACATTAACGTAAACATTCTACAGATGACGCACTTAAAAATTCTAGTGAGATAAGAAACATGCTGACATACTTTTTATAATCATGATATTCTTAGCTAATTAATTTCTAAATGAAGAAATTAAAATACCTAACAATCCCTCCTTAAGGTCTTAAGGCAAGGTTCAGGTCATAGTCCTTTCTTTAGTGAAGAGTTGGGGTCTGGACCATCATGGTGCTTCTCTTAATCCACTTGTTTTTATACATCATCAATGTCATGATCAAGATAAGAATCAGATTCTCCTTGAGTGAGGGGTATCATCTCTATTAGGTATTGTTGAGTTACTGCTTGGTCAACAACCTTATTCACCAATCCACGGATGCATGGTATCACACAGCATCCTAACAAAATGATCAGTGTTAGGACTGTGCCAACAGTGATCAATATCCCTCTGATGTAAGCTGCCCATTTACCAAAGGTGTCTTGGAGCCATTTAGACAGAGGATCATTAATACCGGAATTTTCTACTAGTTCATTTGACAGGGCAGTGAGGCCTTCCAGTGCTTTGGTCACAGATCCGTCTGGAGCTGTGTTGTTGGGTATGAAAGTGCAACAGGCAGTCCCAAACATTTTACATACCCCTCCTTCTTTCGCCAACAGCATGTCCAGAGCTATCCGGTTCTGCCAAGCCATCAGGCTAGTTCTATCCAGTTGCTCTGCCAAGCCTTGAACTGCATCTCTGGTATAATGTACGAATCTCTGTTGATTATAGTAGATATAGTTGATCCAATCTACATTCTTATTCATAGTCACCCACCAGGAGATGATGGTTTCGAATCCAGCCGCCACTTGATTTCGGGCTTTAAACTCATCAGGTACTCCTCTCGGAATCCCAATAGAATCAATGTATATTCGGTCATCAAAGCTCCCCTTTGGAATTGACCTTCTGGCCCGCTTCAGGTTTTTTTCGGTTATCCACATCATACCAGCACTTCTATCAGGCAATATATAAAACGGTTGAGCCAGTTGGATCAGGGTACATATTCCACCCCACAGTGAGGGTAATACTTGTCTCACTTGTTTACCTCCACAATACCACCAGATATCTGCTCGTCCAACTAAGTGGTTGGAAAACAATGTGTCTGGATATTCTTTACTGCCCACGTGTATAATGTCCGAACAATAGGGTGCTTGCCCAACACTTATTCTTGAGTTCTGTCCGGTACGGTTAAAGCACGTAAAATTACCCGGGTACATCATAAATTGGGGTGGTTGGATCCTTGACACTGGTGGGTACAAATAGTGTAGAGCAGTACAATTGGATACAAGCGCTATTTGTTGGAACAACTGTAACATGCACTTCAGTCCCTTTTCATCATTCTGTTGGTTCAGTTTAAATGGTACCGTTGCCATTGATGGTCTGGCAGTGGAGCATGCTATACAGTTACTCATTTCCATGGAGGCCGCTGTATACAGCATCCATTCTAACCAGATGTTTTTTCTGCATACCCAGTCTCAATTTCAAAAGTGACAATCAGGCGGTCAGGTTCCAAATAAATGACCTGTGAGGGCACAGTCCTATTCACAGGACTCACCTTGGTGAGATCAATAGTCTGTCTGGGCTCCTCTTTTTGCAGTACCTGAATATGCAAATATTCCATGTTGTTACCTCTGCCTGAGGTGTAGATTCCAAGAGTATATCTCCCCTCATCACACTTTTGTGGGTCCTGGAGGGTGATCCGGATGGGGTTGCATAGCTGATTTTGGCTGCAAGAGGATGGCTCCACACCCCGTGTCAGCTTTAAGCGTCTCTTTGTACTTTTGCACTTCATGTGATTAGGTGGGGAGTAACCCCAGTCAGCTCCTGTATTCCATAAGGCCAGTTTCCAGCTAGGACATCTCTCATTTCCATACGGAGAGGCTATACACAAATATACTGGCGCTTTTCTCACCCCTCCACTACGTCCTCCTCCAGAAAGTCCACATCTTAGTACTTGACATAGGTCTATTTGGTTGGTTCCTATCTGCCCTTCCTTGAACACTAGGGTCACTTGGCCAGTTAAATTGACTTCCATCATGTCTATTTTCATTCTGTGCATCCACATCTCTCCAATAGATTGCGTCTGGTTGCCTCTGGGTCTTGTTACTTCTTCCCATATGATTATGGGTGCTACTATGCAAAGAGTTATCAAGATGAGGCATGTCAGTGAGATTCTTAGGCCACACCAGTTAGGTCTTTTGAACAGGTGCCAGGACATTTTCTTGGGCCAGTTGAGAACCCCAAAAACCCGCACCATTCGGTTCTTCACTGGGTTTGAGACGAGTTTCCCCCCCTTTGTAGCCCAGCCTGACTCGCAATGAGTCAGCTAGCAGGTTTTTAGGAATCAACTGGCTTAAGCTCTGGCACTTTTACTCTCTTGCAGTGAGTCAGGTGTATCCAGGTGGCTCGTTCGGCAACTTTCAAGGCAGTGGGTGTTGACAGCAGAACTTGGTACGGTCCTTCCCACCTGGCCGATGCCCAATTTTTACGCTTGATTACTTTAATTAGGACCCACTGGCCTGGTTGTACCAAGCAGGGTCCCTGCTGTTGCTGTGGATAAGAGAGAGAGATGGAGGTAATATATTTCTTACTTAACATTTTTCTCATATAGTCTGCTAAGTTTTCACTCATGTTCTCATCTTCTGAGATAAATGGTCTAAATTCTGGTAGTAGGAATGGTCTCCCATACAATATTTCAAACGGGGTTAACTTCTTCCTGCCTGGAAGCATGTGCATGTTTAGCATGACTAATGGTAAACAGTAAAGCCAATTTTTCCCTGTCGCTGCCATCGTTTTCCTCAATTTATTTTTAATGGTACCATTAGTTCTCTCCACTAATCCCGCTGACTGTGGGTGGTACGCACAGTGGTTTTTCAACTCTATGTGTAATGCTTTACTCAAGTGGTTGATAATTCTGTTCACAAAATGTGTGCCGTTATCGCTATATATTTTCTCTGGTATACCAAACCTAGGAATTATTTGTGTCACTAAGGTTTTAGCCACTGTGATTGCGTCAGGGTGTGCACATGGTTTCGTTTCCACCCACCTAGAGTATACATCAATTATCACTAGGCAATATTTCTTCCCTGCACACTTTGTTAATTCAATGAAATCCATACATATTGTCTGGAAGGGGTATGTTGGTTCTGGGAATGTGCCTCTTATGGGGTGATAGTTACCCCGAGGGTTGTGTTGTGCACAAACAAGGCACCCTGCACAAATTTTTTTAAAATAGGTGTTTAATCCATAGGCTGAAAATATTCTGCTGACCATGTCTACCATACTCCCTCTTGAGACATGACTAATGCCATGGCTCAACATAGCTGCATATCTGAATAGTGATTTTGGTAAAATTGGTTTCCCTTCTATACTCTCATAAATATTATCAGCATTCAGTTTACTCCCTTTCTTCAACCAGTATGTTTTTTCCTGTGAGGGTGCATTTGCCTGTAGTTGCTGTAGAATACTCTTGTCAATGTGGTTTACGAAATACACAGATGTGTAGCTGTGTAAGAGAAAAATGTGTATTTTTCCCTTTTGAGCCGCTTGCTTTGCAGCTGTATCTGCCCTGCCATTTCCTATTGAAATTGCGTCTTTGGTCGTGGTATGAGCCACACATTTACATACCGCAATCTTCAAGGGCAGTTGAATGGCTTCAAGTAACTGCAAAAGGAGTTGTTTATGAGTGACTTGCCTGCCAGTAGATGTGACCATGCCTCTATTTTTCCACAATTGTGCAAATATGTGCACAGTTGAGAATGCATATTGGCTGTCGGTGTATATATTTACTATTTGTCCCTTTCCTATTTTACAGGCTTCAGTAAGGGCCACGATCTCAGCTGCCTGTGCTGAAAAATGTGATGGAAGTTTTTCTGCTCTTATAGTTTCTTCTTGTATTACTACTGCATATCCCGTTGCATTTGTACCATCTTTGTTTCTACTTGATGACCCATCTACAAACAGAGTTAGTGTAGCCTCGGTGTATGCAACATCTCTAAGGCCGTCTCTTGGTGAGACTTCTTTTTCTATGATTTCAGTACATGCATGTGGTGTGCCATCTTCCTGGATGGGAACTAACGTTGATGGGTTCAGTATTGTGCACCTTTCTATGTGCAAGTGTGGTTGTGACAGAAGTATAGTCATGCATGATAAGTGTCTTGAAGGGGAAAGGTATGAAACCTTATTTTGTAGTAGAATGACAGATACAGCATGTGGTACTCTTAGAGTCAAAGGGTGGAACAGGACTAAGGCTGCTGACACCAGAACTGCCATGGAAGCCGCCACTACAAACCGGAAGTCCCCTGGCTACAGGGTCCAACCTGGTTGAGTAAAAAGCCAAGGGTCGGTCTCGCAGGCCATGTTTCTGAGTCACAACGGAAGTCATATAGCCTCCCCTTGAGTCAACAGTTTGTACAAATGGCTTGCTGTAATCTGGCAATCCCAATACAGATGTTCCCACTACTGTGTTCTTAAGCTGAATGAAGGCTGCTTCAGCTTCATGTGTCCACGCTACCTTTTCATTAGCTGACATGGATTGTGCATAAATAAGGTGTTGTATGGGCCCTGTAAGTTCTGCATAGTTGGGAATCCAACTCCTGCAGAAATTTACCATCCCTAAGAAAGACATAACTTGTCTCTTTGTGACCGGCTTAGGGGCTTCTAGTATGGCCCTTTTCCTAACTGGGTCTAGTGATCGTCCCTTTCTGCTCACTAGGTATCCCAGGTACTTCACTTCTGCTTTCCAGAGCTGTAATTTATCCCGACTAACCTTATGTCCCTCTTCTGCCAGGAATGTGTGTTATCTGGCTGCATGTCATTTAGGAGTGTATGTGAATCTGGCACCGTGGGTACTCAGGGAATTACAGCTTTATTTACTGCTTGTAAATCCTGCATTAATCTCCAAGCTCCGGTTGTCTTCCTGACTGGGTAAAGTGGGGTGTTGCATGGGGATCCTGGGCATTCTATTATAATCCCTTTCTCAATCAAAACTTTTATAATAGGTTCTATGCCCTTCTCAGCTTCAGGTTTTAGAGGATACTGTCTCTGATGTGGCAGAAAAGTACTTTTTGGGGTGATTTTTACTGGCTCTACCCCCTTTATAAGGCCTACATCAGCGGGCCCTGTGGACCATAAGGTGTCCGGAAGGCTCTCTAATGCTGCCTCCTGTTCCTGAGTGAACAGTATCTGTGTGTTGTGTCATGGTTCCTCTAACAGAAGAACTTTCTCCCACCTGGATGACTGTAAGTGTATTCCTTTCTTTGTCTCAGTTACCCAGTTCAGGCTTTTCCGATATATTTTCGTGCTCGGTGAGTACTGCACTCCGAGGTCATAGGGCAAGTACTACCATGGTGTTTTATCTGTCTGAGCCTCTTCTACCATCCCTCCTACCTGTACCCACCTTCCACCAGCCGGCATAGCCAGTGATATGTGTGGCACTGTGTGTCCTGCATAGAGTAACTGGTCTTGATTATTCAATTTTACTCCCACCCCTGTATACCCATTTTCTGTCCAGTATATGTAATCCAAGGTTATTCTGGTATTGGTGTGTTTGAACAAATGTTTTTGCATAGTCCACATCCCTCCCCGGTGTACTTTCAAATTACATAGTGCAGTGTAATGACTCTGTGCTTTGTTTTACACTGGAAGATGGAGCTAGGTCATTAGCCATGGCTACCAAAGTGCTGGATACTTGTCCTGGCCCTTTCGACACCATGTCTAATGTGTAAAAGTAATGTGGTTCACCCATCCCCTGCACTACATTTACATCGACAGGTATGTCCCCCATGTATGCTTTCATGCCTTTCTCTGTGGGAACCACTCTAATGTTGCATTTCAGCATCAGATCTCTACCCAAGAGATTTATCGGGCATCTAGGGGAGAGTATAAAAGGATGCTCAAATGTTTGGCCGTTGAACAATCTCCCTGTGAGTGGGTATGATATAGGTTCGCTATTTGTCTGTCCTGCTGCTGACCTAACCAGTATGTTTTGTGACGACGTGTAACTAGTCCATGTGCCATCATCGCTCAATACTGACCTACATGCTCCTGTATCGCATAAAATTTTTATCATTACCCCCTCTACATCTAGTTGCATGACTGGTTGTTCTGCTAGAGCCATTAAGTCTATCCATGATTCTAAATTCAACACATCATTTATTTCTAGCAAGTTTGCATCATTATTACCATACTCATACGATTCAGATTCAAGCAATTCTTGTTCAGCAAATATTTGTAAAGGAAGGGTACAACCTAGTTCTAGTCATTTGTCGGTCTGGTCATCGTCATTCGCTCCCTCTTCCTCCTGGTACTTTCTGTTTCTGCAGTGACGTGCTAAGTGGCCGGCCTTGCCACACACGTAACAATTTCCATAAAATGTTTCCTCTGCTTCCACCTCGACCTCGTCTACCTCCTCTCTCTCCACGTTTTTGGTTATTTCCACCATCACCAGAAAAGAAAGCAAAAAGTTATAGGTTGCGCTTTCCCATCAACAGAAGTCATCAAATACACCTCCTTTGGTTTACTATCTTGCTTTATCTGTTTCTTTTCATTTGCTCTCTTACACTGCTCTTCTGCATGTCTAGCATATTCTATGGTTTCCCTAAGGGGACATGTTTTATAAGTAATTTGGTGTTGTATCACAAAGTCATTTATTTCTGGGTAACATCCCCTGAGAAAAGCGTTCTTTAGCTGCTGAGCATATGGTCCAGCATCATCATATGGGT
Source organism: Discoglossus pictus (assembly GCA_027410445.1). NCBI lineage: Eukaryota > Metazoa > Chordata > Amphibia > Anura > Alytidae > Discoglossus > Discoglossus pictus. Next base: position 134,965,442 of record CM050165.1, on the reverse strand, counting down.
TAGGTCTGGCTACCCCGCTATGGCTGTCAAATACTACCCGCAACCTCCCCATATATTGTTCCACACTTTCATCATCTTTTTGTACACACTCGTTTATCTTAGTCCAGTCTGCGTGTTCTCTGTGTCTGTCAGCTATTCTGCCTATTAGAGTGTCTACTCGTTGGGTCAGTTCTTGTGATCCATATTGCAATGGCTCCCCCCTTGGGTCCAGTGGATTCCAGTTACCTTCACTAAGGATCCAATCGGACCCTAATATCTGCCTCAGACACCGTACAACCTCAACACCATTTAATTTATAACTTTGCTGCAATCGCTGGAACTTAAGTCTGAAATTCCCATATTGTCATTTGGGTGGGGGACTCCTTCTACAGCTCTCCTCACATCTGCATCTGTCCACGCTCGGTATACTAGCATTGTGGGCTGCAACACATTTCCCCCCTCTAGGATTGGGAACCTCAATTAAGGGATAAAATGGCACAGATGGTATTCCCTTACCTCCGTATTGACGATCTGGTGCCCGCCTGGTTCTGGCGGGCCATCCTTCATAAGGTGGTGGTGTTGGAGGAGGTGGATTTGGAGCGGTGGCGGCAAGCAGGTATTTGCGGGCATCATCAAATTCGTCTTCTACATCATCACTATAAGTGACCATATTCCCAGGAGTTGGAGGGGCGGTCAGTCGTGGAAGTTTTTTATGTGTACACATAAACATATCCTCTTCCGAAGGAGAGAGGTGGTTAACATTACATGTCCCTCCCCCCGTAGGCACCGTCATTTTGATACACATTTGCCTTTTTGTTTTCATCTTCAACAATTTTTTATATTTTTAGTATAGAAAATGTATTTACTTTTTTTTATTCTTATTTTTATTTCCTTAATTAAGTAATGTTGCGTTTACTTTTCCTTTCCTATACATCTTTGTATATAGTAAAGCTCAATAAAATTTGAACGTCTCCTATACCTTCCTTGTAATAAGGATTAATATTGCCAAGAAGTAGTGGATACAGGGCACTGATTCCAGCAGAGGTAGTATAGTAGATGCTGTGTATCCAGTGGGTGCGGTGAGCATTGTCATCACTTAAAAGGGGTTGTAATAACATGCCTTTGTCTCTCTTTACAGCAACCACACTTTCTCACTTCTGCTATGTTCCCTCAAGGTTACAGACAGACATATTTCACATAAAAAACTAACACACACACACAGACAGAGAGAAAATTGGAGTAGGAAAGGGGAGTGGTCTGCTATGTGGGGTTTGGCCAGACCCTGCACATCTTCACATAATGCAGATCAGTCACCTCCCTGCCCAAAGGTCAAGCATCGAGTAAAGTTACAAAGACACAGAAACTTTATATATATATACACAAATACACATAAGAAAACAATTCTAGAATACAGTGTTCACAATTCCCACACATAAGTGTGTTTTTACCAGACATAAGTTACATATGCACACCAGAAACCCTTTGCATATTAAACATTTCTGTAGAGATAACCTTGAAAACTGCAGGGTCTAGAAACCACACTCCTGGCAGTGCGATTTATGCCCTTGAGAGCCTATCCACCTATACATATACACATATATATATATATATATATATATATATATATATATATATATATCTTGAACTCCTATAGTATCAATTAAAGTTAATAGATATACACAAAAAATAATATCACAGGTACATGGAAATATACATAGCATTACATATACATACAACAACCAACAGACCTTGTATACATTTTCCAGAATTAATCTGTATATCTCCCACCCAGGGCTTCATACACACAATCTTACAGAGTATTTTAGTAAGAAGTTATGAATACACAGAAACTGCAGACAAAATATTTCAACATTGTATAACCAAGTAAAGAATGAGAAAGATGGAAATTCAAGCAGTTAGATGCCTGTTGTGCTCAACTGCCACAAATTTTGGTTTGTGCGTCTTCCATAAACACAGGCAAGTCACAGGATTAGCCCTTCGGAGACTAGGTGGGTAATGCGTGACCACTCACTACCAAAAGTGGATAGTTTCAGGTAAGAATTTTGAGAACAACACAAAAGAATACATGTATAGATACATACACTCACAAGTACACAGAAATATACAGAATGTTTACAGGTATATATAATAACCAAGAAACTGTTATCCGTGTTACACCCCTCACAAACATACATACACCCGGTACCGGTATTTAAATCATACAAAATGGTAACATGCACACACATACATATTTTCTTGCAAGAGCTCATTTGAAAGTCGGACTCATTTACCCCTTTTTCATGGTAAGCTTTCTCAATAAGGTTACGTACGGAGAACTTATTTTATAGTCTTTTCCTCAGGATAATGACTCTTTTACCTCTCTGTGGGTAAGTGTCAACCCTTCTACCTATTACTAGGCTAGAAACCTAGTTGTACAACTCTTTTACCTAATATCACTGTTAGGCAAGGACCTGGGACATACACACACATGCAAAATGCAGCAGAATATCATATACTCACTGTCAGTTCGCTGTAAGCTGTGCCTTGTCATCCCTCGGAAAAACACCTTGCCTCTGTGGTCCAACTGATCGTATATATCAGGCCTGAGGTCTTTCTCAAGGTAAGGGAGTCCTCAGCGACTTAACCCCCCGTGCACGGTAAAAGGAGTTTTGCTTCGTCCGAGGAATGATACGGGAAACAACCACCGCTCGAAGGACCAAAATGATAGGATCAGATTAGTGAGTAATCATGTATTCTGATGTGTGTATCCATTATATCTGAGTACCAAGATATAATGAGAGAAAATAATGCACAGAAGTCAGAGTGTCATCAGAATAATCTCTGAGTTTATATTTGGACGGTCTGTCCCTTATATAGCACAGTCACAGCTTATTAGCATAGTTGGAAATAGGGTTAAATACATATTTGCAAGCAAGTGTCTTTTTATGTTAGACTCAGCAAAACCTTATCTAAAACCCCTGCTTGCTTCAGATACATTGTCTCAGTAGTATCTGAAGCAAAAAACAGGACACAGGATACAGATGTTTTAAAGAACATTAACGTAAACATTCTACAGATGACGCACTTAAAAATTCTAGTGAGATAAGAAACATGCTGACATACTTTTTATAATCATGATATTCTTAGCTAATTAATTTCTAAATGAAGAAATTAAAATACCTAACACATACTCACACACAGCTCAGGGGGAGAGCCAGGAAGCCTGGGAGTGAGGTTGAAAGCGAATTGAAGGCATATTTGGCTTTTTTCATCAATCCAAAATCGGCTAAGCGAGGAAAAAAATGGCGGATGAAAAACGTAAAAAAATCTGAAACTGGATGAAGACAACGCCGAACAAAGCCAGGCACGCGGCACTTAGAAAATACACGACAGCGAAGACAGTAACGCTTACACGAACAACGTCAGGCATCCGGGACTTTGAAAACAAAACCATCGGCAGTCTGCGAGTAACACGCAAACATACAGTAGACACACAGAGGAGAAAGACACAGGGAAGGGACAGGGGGAAGATGGTGGAAAGAGACACATGGGATTCCCAAGTACAAAACTTGCAGGTTAACAAAACCTGCAGTGAGCGGCCCGTACTGTAGGCGGGAGGAAAGGCTTGCAGTAAGCGACGATGAGCGCCGCTAGCGGGAGAGGTTTGCAATGAGCTTGGCATTGATGAATTTCTAAGGCGGTTTTGTCCACTGCAGCTTAATGAGAGCCCTACAAGTTCTTCCTACATCAAAAGTACCCAAGACTAATGTATCAAAGGCCAAGTTGCTCCGCCAGGAAAGGCTGCCACTATAGGCAGTCACCTGGAATGTTTGACTCAAAGATCGTCCCAGGTTCACAAACCAGATGTCCCCAGTGAGACCGGTATCGCTATCCATTTTTACAACGGCAAAGAGTAAGTTGTGCTGTTATTAAACAATATGAGAAAAAAGGGAAGTGAACGACTTGCCTAAAAATCTTGAGTATGCTTAATTATGAACAGATTTTAATGGGGAATAATCACCTGTTTATGTATCTGTGCATTTAATATGATACCTGAAAAAAGAGGTGGAATAGTGCATTAAATGTTGCAATTAAATAAACAAATACAAAAAAACGTAGAGAAAAGAGCAACTATTATTAAAGTGCAAATCACAAATAAGCTTATATAGATGGTATTTATGAGCTATATATGTACAGTAAAACCCCCGTTATCCGTCACCCACGGGGACTCCCTATTGCCGGATAAGTGTAGTTGTCGGTTAATCGGGAGTTCAAACAGTTAAACAATTAGAAAAAAAGTTACCCAGTTAGTTGGGTGCCGGATAACCTGGATTCTACTGTAGCACAATCTGACATCCGTCAAACAAAACATCAAACAGTTTTAAAATATATCATACTTTATTAGTCTTTAAAATCATATAAAAAGGAGTGATTTAAAATGATAAAATATCTACAGGGTGATGCATTATGGAATATGTTAAGTAGCCCTAATAAAGTCACAAAACATAGGAGACAATATGATAGTTCACAATTATCTTCAGATAAATAAATTGTATCAACCTTAATGATATTATTATAATTTATTACTCAAGAAGCTGATTAGGTAAGGAGAGGTTTTTTACTTTCCTATCCAAAAGAGAAAAAAACTGATATGTTACCAATAACTTGATTCCTTCTTAGATGCATTAAGTATTGTAACATTAGTTTATACCTCTAGAAAGCAACTAAACATTGATGATATAGGGGCGGCTTTGACTTAATTTTACTTTCTGATTTTAGACCTTAAATTTTAAATCTGGGCCAGGACATCTATTCTTATATTTATTCTGAACTATGGGTTGTCCTTTTCCCAATCCACCCACCAATGTGTTGTAGACTACCGCCCTTCCTTCTGTTTATCTTGCAATGTTTCAAAAGGACATACATTTAGATGGAGTTGTGATAAGTTATAGTGTGTTATCAATAATAGAGAATAGGGATACCAAGAAAATGGCTGAACGTAAGTTGGAAATGTTTTTCTATGTGTATAAATTGCAGTTCTTTAAGTATAGTCAGAAGTCGAGAAAAAAAAAGTAGCATACGGTAATTGTAATGCTGGTGCTTCATATAAAGTAGATGGATTCAAAGGACAGACTTAGAGAGTACTAATTGACCTGTGAACCAGGGTCCTGGTGCACAGAGCAGAAGAATGGTCAATGTACGGTTCTGGAGGTAGGTATCAGTATTGAAACAGATGCTCTAGGCATGTGGCTAGTAGAAGAAAAATGGAGACAAGCGAGAGGTTGGGCAGGATGAAATCAAGTTGGTAGAATAAGTACCAGGAAATTAATCAAGGCAGTAATAGCAATCGGATCATTTAAGATCACATGCTATGTTTGAATCCAGGAAGTGGAACAGAAGTACTCACTCATAGCTTTGGAACATAATCCTTTGCATGGGCACTGTGGTCTGAGGTGGCACCTTCTGTAGCTACACGAAAACTGCTCAAAACTATCACCGTCTTAATTGTCCGTCACTCTGCACCTATAACATGGCGTATTTAGAACCAGGAGTTACATGAGAGAGGACACAGAGTCCAGGCTCACTTGGGTAGATGCACAAGGTCTTACAATAATATTCTAATTTAGGGCCAGATCACATTGCTCTTGATATATTTATCAATCCATGTAACAGACATACTTTTTATGTAAACATGCTCCTAGATGTGGGCCATCAAACTTGATTAAATGAAAGCATGTATTAATATCTTAGGTCATGACCAACGACTTGAATTATTATACATTTTACTTTTGTAGTTGAACATTGGCAATATGGCAGCATTTATGTATTGAATAATTCCTTCACTTTACATAAATGGTATCCTACCCCCTGAGGAGTCAGCAAACTTTGTAATCCATAAGTAATCCTTTACCACAGAAACACAAGGGGAGAACCAATCACCCATCACATATAGTTCTCAGCAATATAGGTTGTTGCTAACGGTTGCGGGCTCCCGTAACGAGCCCACCGCTCCTTGCGCTGGTGGAGATGAGCGCCATAGGCGCTCATCCCTACGACCCCCTACAACTTTCGCGAGGGTCCGCATTTGCGGAGGTGGAGGCTCCCACGTCGGCAGCAATGAGCCAAAGGCTCATTGCATGCCACAAATGCGGACCCTCACAAAACGAGGGGCCGCATTTGCAGAGGTGGAGCTCTACTGCGCCTCACAAGCGGTTACAAACGCCCACAGAAGCGGGACTTTGAAAAAAAACACGCAATGGCTAATCACAGACTTACACAAAAAAATACGAGGCGCGGGAACAAATCCATTACGGACTCGCAAAAATACGACCTTCACGGACAACACGCGTACAGCGGAAAATATTAAAAAAAATAAATAAATACACACAAAAATAAAATAAAAACCTTACCCACAGCAAGGGGGGACACCCAGGATGTCTGGTGGACAGGTTACACCTCGATTTCAGTCCAGTTTACAAAGTTTATACACTCGAAAAGCCCATAAGCAAGAGAAAAAATGGCCGCCGACATAAACAAAAACAAGGCTACACGACCCCTAAAGCTGCAAAACACTGCCAAGCACGTACGACTTTTACAAAAACCCGTACGACCTACAACATACACCATTAGCAAGGATGCTAAATCATACAAACCCGCGTACCACATACACATTCGCCGCCATTTTACAAAACTAACTTACAGAATGCGGAAGTACCCAGCTACAGAAACAGCTTCCCCTCGTGCACGCAGCCTATTTACACTACACACTGCACACATTGCTGACACTTACACCTCAGCTCATAAACAGTGCATTCTACATTGTATGCTGCAGGAACATCACAACAGATTGTTATCTCTTCTGCACATTCCTTGCTGCATATATTAATTACAAATAGGTAAAGTATATTAATTTATGATTTCATATCATAACAAAAAATACACCAACCCAGAGGCTCGAAATGAGAGCCGAAGGATCTCAGACCACCAAAACACTTACTCTCTCTGGCAAACATCATTACCTCCCTTACAATTTTATTGCCATCATTTTTTGTCGCACAAGTCGCTATTTGTATGTATTTATGAGCTTGTCCTGATCTTTTTTCCTAAAATTGTTTTCATTGAAATATGATTCTGTGTTTTTTAATGTTATGTGTCAATTTTCATAATTGCTTTTATGCTAAAGGCACACATCTTACAACTAGATTTGCTGTATAGCCCCATGACACTTTATATTTCAATTCTGATTCTATACACTTAAGCATTGTGTGAACATCTTATACATTGTACATTGAACATTTAAATAGACAGCATTGCTTAAATAATTGATATTTTCATGCATGGTTTTAGTGAAAAAAAATATTTGTACATATAAAAGCATTAGCTTTGTAGGTATAATTATGTTTATTTTTTCAATTGAGCAATAGTATGTCAGAGAGAGAAACCTTATTATTTTGAGGACAAGCTCTATGTTCTTTTCAGGTGACTTTGAAATGCTAAAACTCTTTTAAGATTGATTATTCTGTCAGACTGATGCTTTTTCATCTTTATTCTGCTGCCATTTGCCTTCTCTTTGATAGATTTTCAAACAAAATTGCTGGGTACACGGCAGGCTAATAGTGATTTACGAACAGTAAATTTCAAATATAAGGCATCCGGATTTTGGAAATAAATTTCAAGAACTGCACATAACATTACATGGAATTCTTTTTTTTTTTTTGAGTAACAGTGACCCTGGGATTTACATATTATGTTTTTTTTTTGTACACATATCTTTTCTTAAAAGCACCTGTCCTTTAATAAAAAGGACAGTAAAGTCACAAATCACTCTATACTACAAAAATGTCATGAGACCTAGTGGTGGAGATAATGAATGGAAGGCACCAAACATAATTTAGATGCAACTTTTCTGTACAAGGGAGGGGGCTGTAGGGGGTCCATAAATGCATGTAGGTAATCAAATCACCTTTTTGTAAAACTAATAATCTGCCCCATCCCTATTAAATTAAGAGTACCCCTTTACTCCAGGCTGCAGTTGGTAGCAGAGGGACCCTACCTTGTTCTGGGCCCTGATGCTTTGCACCTACATTACCAGCAGTAGCACGTCATTAATGAGAACTCTTCATTTGGATAGAGAGGGCCATGTGCCATTATAGATGTCAGGTGACCACCATTATATTTGTGTTCACCTATAAATTACATTTAGACAATTCAAATAAAAGATTAACTTTTATATTTGAATGTCTGATTTGCATTGAAAAAAATGTAGGTGACTAGTCCTAACTTTAAGCGTTTTGGAAAAGTGAATTGATTCTAAAAATGTAGTCACAGAGATTGTAATGGTGACTTTATTAAAAAAACAAAAACAACAATGCTATTTATCGCCATGTCAATCCTGAAAAAAATCTTAAAAAAATAATATTTTTTGTTGCATTAGGGAGTAAGCACTAAGAATTAGTATGTTTTGAATGTACTGAAGTAATACAAATTTACTGTATATACTCGAGTATAAGCCGTCCCGAGTATAAGCCGAGGCACCTATTTTACCACAAAATACTGGGAAAAATTAGTGACTCGAGTATAAGCCGAGGGTGGGAAATGTGCTGCCCCCTGTGTCCCTCGGGTGCCCTCTGTGTTGCCCTTTGTGCCCCTTTCTTGTGTCTCCCCTCTCTCTCCCCTGTGTATCTTCCCCCCTCTCCCTCCCCTGTGCCTCTTCTCCTTCTCCCTTCCCTGTGTCTCTTCCCCCCTCTCCCTTCCCTGTGTCTCTTTCCCTACCCCTCCCTTATCACCCTCCTCAACCCCCCTCCTCATCCTCCCTCCTCATCCTCCCTCCTCCACTCCTCTCCTCATCCTCCCTCCTCAACCTCCCTCCTCAACCCTGCTCCTCAACCCCACTCCTCATCCTCAACCCCGCTCCTCATCCTCAACCCCCCTCCTCATCCTCAACCTCCCTCCTCATCCTCAACCCCCCCCTCAATCTCCCGCCTCAACCCCCCTCCTCATCCTCAACCCCCTCATACTACACCCCCCATCCTCCACTTTTTGATTGATTGGTTGTATGTATGTATGTATGTGAGGAATGAAAGAGATGGCAGCCTCCATAAGAACCCCAAGACAACAGGCCTGGGAGGTATTGTCAACAGTGAGAGATATTCCATGTTACTTTAAGAGTGAAAAACAGAATATGTCAAAAATAGGCTCAACACAGGGGTTAAATAGGAACCAGCACAGAGTGCTTTAATAATAGTGTTGTAAATTGTCTATAATTTGTAAGCTTTTTACACTGTTATTTTGAAGTACTTTCATAATTATTAGCTAAGGTTTTAAGTTAAATGAATGATTTAGTAGTGTACTTTATTAGCAACCTGAATTACAAACATAAAGACTGAGCAAAACCTCTAAAAGTAAAAAAAAAAAAAAAAAAAAACTTAGTTATCATTAAAATCATTTTGCTTTTAGGCAGTCTTTTTAAAGTTTGGACTATTGAATAATAAGCCTTTTAGTAACATCATTTTTCTTCCATGAATAATCTTATTAGACTGACAAATATTCCTTGTTTTATGTAAAGAAATAATTATTCATATTTTCCACAAAACTTACTACAGTGGTAACCAAAGTAGTACACGATGAAAGAATGAAACTTTAACTCATAAATCACAGGATATTTTGATAATCTTCAAAGAATGCTGTGCAAAGCTTTATGATCTTATCTTGCCTTTATCTAAACCATTTGTACAAATAAGTTCACTATACAGGTAGCCCCAGGAGCTGGGAGACATCTCAGCAGTAAGATTATTTATTTATTTATATGATATATAATAAATTCACCACCCTTTTATGAGCGAATTAGTCAATTTATATGTACTTTTAATAGACAAAATCTAATAATAAGCCAAGTTCACATCAGATACTATTGCTATGCACATAGCTTTGGCTCCTGAAGTGGGTAGAGATTAACAGATATGTAGAAACATATATTTAAACAATTTACAGAAGCCATGTCAAACTGGTGGCCTGGGGCCCTTGTGTATTGTTTAATATATGCTATTTTTAAAATACTGTTATAAAATATATCCCATTTTTGTTACATTTTCTGTTGGGTTTTTTTCAGCTGAAAATTTATTAGAACTTTTAATTTGCTTAAAATGACAGAGCGGATGTTCCAAAAATGGTGTAATTTAAAACTATATGTAATAACAAGGACTTTATCAGTTGAATGTTATTGTAAAAATACATTTTCCTATATTTAACATTGAGGTTTGCAATTCTTAGCTGGCAGTCAGCCTTTCTAATCCACCCACAAACAACAATTCATATCTGTTGTTAACTCAGATAATTACTGTCACGATCTGCTTCTGAAGAGGGCAAGACCCAAAGGTACAGGCAGAGTATTCTGGATAAAGGTTACTAGTGGCCTATGGCAAGACTAATCCACACATCAGGATACAAAACACAGAAATAGTCTCACACTGTGGATATGCGAAAACTATAACTGAAAAACTTTATTGAATGATCAAAACAACATATTTATACTCTCCAATACCACACCCTTGTGAACATTTGTGTATGTGTGTGATGAAACACATCTGCCCTGTAGCCTTGGGTAATATAACAACTATTGAGATCAAATTCGCCAGATATCTATAGCTGACTAGTGAAACAGCCTTGACTTTAATCTCAAGTGTTTGTTTAGGACTACTTGAAGTACATGCATCTGTACATTGCATATCTGTACAGATGCAATATCCTGCAGATAATTTCTGTGCAGAGCATTCTTACCAATTTCACATATATTCTATAACTTATTTTTCCTCTTATAACATATAATAACTAGTATACATAATAACAATGTACAGGCAACATATAACCACACACAATAACACATAATCCCAGTGCAACAATGTCATGCTCCCTTGGCCATATTCATAATTACTGGCAATATCAGTCCTTAAACAATTAAATCATGACAATTACCATTAATGCCTCAGTCGTTTTTAAGTCACACACTTCCCTTTTAGGTAGCGGAATGTTTTATGGTGTGTGATTAAATGTAGGGGATCAAACTGCTCCCATTGTAGGAATAGAAGAAAACATGTCAAGTAAACTAAGAGAAATTGTCTTTGAGATTCTGGGCTTAGAATGCACTTTTGTAGTTCAGCAAAACTTTTCTCCCTTTTTATACTAATACTAGCGAATTGCCCGTCAAAAAATGACGGCAATGAAATTGTAAGGTAGCTAATGCTGTTTAGTGTGTAATAATGAAATATATAATACATTAATAAATGAATATACTTTACCTATTTTAAAGCATTGTGTGGAAGAGCTGTGAATGTGTTTTGATGTTGCTGCAGCATTAGTGGTGTGGATCTGCTGTGTAAGCGTGCTGAATGTGTGCAGTGTAACACTGTGCGTGCGCGAGACCAAACCGTTAGCGTAGTCGTGTACTTCCGCATTGGCGAGAAATGGCGAGTAATGTGTGTTATACGTTTGTATCGGAATATCCGTAGGTGTTTTGTGGTGTTTTGCGAGTTTCTTGTGGTGTTTTGCGAGTTTAGAGTGCTGTAGCCTCGTTTTCGTTTTGTTCGGCGGCCATTTTTTCTCTCGCTTCGTTTTTTTTTTAGTCTCTAAACTGTTTTATTTAAAGTAAAATCGAGGTGTAAGTTGTATTTTTGAGGTGCTGGGTGCTCCCTCTTGGTGTAGGTAAGTTTTTTATGTATGTGGTGTGTGTATGTATTGTGTTTGACATTTTGTAATGTTCGCGAGTTGCGTCCGAGTGTTGCGAGTCCGTAATGTGTGTGAACGTGTGTCGTATGTTGTTTGCGAGTGTCGTAATGTGTGTGTCGTACTGTTTGGGTTGCGACGTGAAGTTTGCGAGGGTCGCAGTTGCTGGCAAGGAGCGCCTTCGGCGCTCCATGCCAGCAACTGCGGCCCTCGCTTTGCGAGGGTCCTCAGGTGCTGGCATGGAGCGCCTTCGGCGCTCCATGCCAGCAACTGAGACCCTCGGGCAGTGCCCTCGCTTCGCGAGGGCCTCGGCTCGCTGCGCGAGCCGCGGCCCTCGCTACGCGAGGGCCGCGGCTCGCTACGCGAGTCGCGGCCCTCGCTACGCGAGGGCCGCGGGCTCGCTACGCGAGCCCGCAGCGTTAGCAACAACTCGTACGCTCACAACTATATATGTGATTTGTTATTGTATTATGTGTCATGATTATGGATTATAATATTTGGATCCCGTTGGATAATCCATGTATTGGATATAACATTAGGTCTTTTTATTGCAGAATCCATACTCTCCAATTTGATATGGCATTGGGAGTTTTAGGGAATATTATTGATTTGTGTGTCATGCTATATTTAAGAGATATGGTTTTTTTTGTTCTTTTGGAGCTAGGAGGGGGCAGGGGGTCTGAAATTAAGCTAGGCTTATAAAGGGCATTCGGTTGTTTATAAAACAAAATGATGCCTGCCTTGTATATTGGTTTATGCTGACGGAGGAAATTATTGAATTGACAGATTGCATGTATATAAGCTAAAGAAATGATAGTAGGAATGATAGTAATGAATGAGTGGGCAAAGTATCGATGTTAAATGGCTGCGGAATCTGAAAAGCATGTGGGGCATTGTGTTGCAAGGATGCATTTTTCCCATTGTAGTTTAATGTAATTCCTTATTTATTCTAATTGTTTTATCACATAGACATATATCTGTATGTCAAGTCCACTGGTGATAAAAGACTAAGAAAAGTAAAGGCTGCTGTTCGTTTCACTTGTTATGTTTTTTGTTTTAAGTGCATGACTCTAACCCTTTTTTGCTTTATCAAGTTTCTTATTTGGTGTAGTTGTTTTCATGACCATTTTTTGCTTAACGTTGATTCTCCGTCAATCAAGTTATCGTTTGTTTATGTCATCAGATTTATACAGGACATTATTTTATTTCTCGATTGTTGACTATTTATGATTTAGATTCCAAACAATACATTTCTACAAAATCTCTTGACTTTATATAGTGGAGATGATTGGTTAATGTTTATTGAAAAAAAGGATTCAAAATAATTTAAATGATATGGTCTTGACCATTGTAGTTTGCATCATTCCACTATGGGGAGTAACCTACACCCCGCTCACAACCCTCACAACCCTAGTTATTTAATCAGGATTCTGCAATGGGGGACTCCAGACGTCGACTCCTTGCTCCCTGTGCCTTAGGGAGTTATCAGCTACACCTCACTGATGATGCTCCAATGAAGGACAAAACGTATGTCTTGAGTTTGCTGTTTCTCCTGTTCAGGGAGAATGGCCTGGAATTTTGGGGTCGTATCCCTCTTCTGAGTGAGACCAGACTAATGGACTGGACTACAGGATATTGCTCCCTGTGAAGAGCACAAGTGAGTCGAAAACTTTCAAAAACATTTTGCTTGAGTTTTCAAAGTAATTCAGAATGCTATATTTTAAAAGACCATGCTTTAAACATTACCATAGTTGTGTGTTGCATCAAACAAAAAAAAAGTAATATCTGTATAAACTACATAGATACTAAGTGCACAGTGCATACATAGGCCCTCATTCAATTGCAATTTGGCCAATTGAATAGGAGTCTAAATAAGCACATAACATTTTTTTTTTTAAAGAAGTTTTTAGTTAGTAAACATCTATCCAAAAGCAAGTTTTTCACTAACTAAAAACTTCTTTAAAAAAATATGCTATGTGCTTATTTAGAGCCCAATTCAATTGGCCAAATCGCAATTGAATGAGGGCCATAGTCTGTAGATTTCAATGGCAGACAAGTTTGAGTCCTACCCCTATATTAGGTCATCATTATCAAGTACCTTCTTTCAGGTGTAACAAAGAAAAAAATGCTTTCAATGTCCCTTTAAATATATCACCACTGCAGGCAAACTGAAGTTTCAGAAGTTTTAAATACACTACTGCAGGATATAAAGCATTAAAAGGCTGATGTTGGACAGTTGTAATTATTACATTATTGTGTTTTCTTTGTCACTTGATAATTGTATTGGTCTCTGTAGCATAATCTTGCTTTTACTGATTTAGGGTTAATACCTGGAATAAGTCCAAAATACTAGCATTGTTGGAATATATTCATTTATTCTTGAATATAGCATGACTAATTATTGTCATTTCCACATTGGTTGACTTTTAGTATGGTAATTTTACCATTTATTCCATTTACTTATCTTATCTCCTTTGTCTGCTTGGTTTAGTAATGAAACGGCTTTCATTTAAAATAAAAATCAATTTTTTTCCTCCGATAAATTAAATATGAAGTAGTTTTAGTTATAAGCACAAATGTAAGTAAATAAAATAAGATGAAAGGTACAACAGAAGTATAACATTTAATTACCAAATCAGTAAGAAAAAGGACATTGGGGTCTGTTGTTTTTTACTTAAAAAGCTTTTACAACAGCAAGTTTATTACAAAAAGTTTTACAGTGATTAATTTTTTTGTGTGCAGCAAATATCTTTCCTTATTTATTCAAATATTTTGTTCAGTTTCAGAGAATAATTAATATAATGTTTTTGTTTAGATGTCTTAGTATAATTGCTGGAGAAAGTCTATGATTACATGTAAAACAAAACAATATTTCTACAGCCTATAAGGAAAAATAATATATTGTCTAGTGCAGGGGGGGTCCAAGTCTGGTGCTGGTAGGTCTCGCACATTTCTGAAATTAAATGCGCAACCAGGGGAGACTATCGCTTCTTCAGTCATACTGATTGACTCACCTGTGCACAGAAGGGAAATCATCAAATCCAGGCCAATTTGAGACCAACCAGAACCAAACTTTGACACTTCTGGTCTCATGGTCCTCAACAGTTGGTCCTAGGACAGGTGCTAGTCCCTCTGACTACAGTGGGGGAGGGGGGGATATTTGATCCCCTGCTGATTTTGAATGTTTGTGCACTGACAAAGAAATGATCAGTCTATAATTTTAATGGTAGGTGTATTTTAACAGTGAGAGACAGAATAACAAACAAAAAACCCAAGAAAAATGCATGTCAAAAAAACTATAAATTGATTTGCAGGTCAGTGAGGGAAATAAATATTTGATCCCCTATCAATCAGCAAGATTTCTGGCTCCCATTTGTCTTTTATACAGGTATCGAACTGAGATTAGGATCACTATCTTAAAGGAAGAGCTCCTAATCTCAGCTTGTTACCTGTATAAAAGACTCCTGTCCACAAACGCAATCAATCAATCAGATTCCAAACTCTCCACCATGGCCAAGACCAAAGAGCTGTCCAAGGATGTCAGGGACCAGATTGTAGACCTACACAAGACTGGAATGGGTTACAAGATCATCGCCAAGCAGCTTATTGAGAAGGTAACAATAGTTGGTGCGATTATTCGTAAATGGAAGAAACACAAAATAACTGCCAGTCTCCCTCAATCTGATCTCACCTCATGGAGTTTCAATGATCAGGAGAATGGTGAAGAATCAGCCCAGAACTACACAGGTGGATCTTGTTAATGATCTCAAGGCAGCTGGGACCATAGTCACCAAGAAAACAATTGGTAACACACTACGCCGTGAAGAAGTGAAATCCTGCAGCGCCCTTCTGAAGTTTGCCAATGAACATCTGAATGATTCAGAGGAGAACTGGGTGAAAGTGTTGTGGTCAGATGAGACCAAAATTGAGCTCTTTGGCATCAACTCAACTCAACTCACTGTGTTTGTAGAAGGAGGAATGCTGCCTATAACCCCAAGAACACCGTTCCCACCGTCAAACATGAAGGTGGAAACATTATGCTTTGGGGGTGTTGCTCTGCTTAGGGGACAGGACAATTGCACTACATCAAAGGGACAATGGGCGGGGGCCATGTACAGTCAAATCTTGGTGAGAATCTCCTTCCCTCAGCCAGGGCATTGAAAAATGGGTCCTGGATGGGTATTCCAGCATGATAATGACCCAAAACACACAGCCAAGGCAACAAAGTAGTGGCTCAAGAAGAAGCACATTAAGGTCCTGGAGTGGCCTAGTCAATCTCCAGACCTTAATCCCATATAAAATCTGTGGAGGGAGCTGAAGGTTCGACTTGCCAAACATCAGCCTCGAAACCTTAATGACTTGGGGCCTCATTCTATTATCGGCCGCAGCCGCTGCGGGGCCGCAAGGACCGGCCGCAAGCTATTCTGCTATTCTATTCCCTTACGGCCGTAGGCTCCGGCAGGCTTGCGGCCGGTGCCTTGCTATCTCTTGCGGCCGATCGCGCCGGAGGAAAGCCTTTGATCTAAAACGGCCGCAAGAGATTTGCAATTCAATTGCTCCGGGAAACCTCTCTGCAAGGCTAAAAACGAGCCGCAGTTACTTGCAGGAAAAAGGTCTCGCTAGCACCAATTAAGCACATAAAATAGCTCAAATAAAGCCATCCTGCACTTTGAGAAGACTATAAAGGGATTTTAGGTGTTAGAAAAAATAGCACATAATTATCCTGTACTCAAATCCGTAAAATATTTCATTTTTAATATCCGTAAAATATACATGTAAAAAGTCCAGAGTGCTTGGAGCACTTCAGACACGCCCACGCCGCAGCCGGCAAATAAACAGTTAATTTGAACTCGGGTTTGGGCAGATGTGCAAGCTTGAGAGTGGGTTCCTTTTATTCCTCATGTCCCCCAATATGATCCCTAGCATTTACAGAGCTGTACAGTGCAGGCTTGAATTTATTTTTGAGTTTTTATATTTCACAGTTTACGGCCGGTTCCAAGATATGCAGCCGGCCGTAAAAGGAGATCCTTGCGGGGCCGTATAATAGAATCGCGAGTTAACTGAACCCTCGCAAGGAATCGCAGCCTTACGGCCGATTTACGGCCGATAATAGAATGAGGCCCTTGGAGAGGATCTACAAAGAGGAGTGGGACAAAATCCCTCTTGAGATGTGTGCAAATCTCGTGGCCAACTACAAGAAACGTCTGACGTCAGGGGTTTTGCTACCAAGTACTAAGACGAAGATGTCAAATACTTATTTCCCTCATTGACCTGAAAATCAATTTGTAACATTTTTGACATGTTTTTTCTTGGGGTTTTTTTTTTTGTTATTCTGTCTCTCACTGTTAAAATACACCTACCATTAAAATCATAGACTGATCATTTCTTTGCCTGGTATTTCGGGGCTGGGTCACTCCTTTGAGTGGCACCAGACTGATATACTACAGGATATTTCTCCCTGTGAAGGGCACAAGTGAGCTAAAAGAGGTTGCTCTCAGAGTGGCTTATCATGAATATAGAACTAACCTATTAAGGTTGGTTCGTTCTCTGATGAGCACCTCTGACTTACCTTTTTTTGTTTATGCAAATTACCCTTAGGGTTTAGTCTCCCTAAGGGTAAAAGGGGACTCCTGACGTGGACCCCTTGCTCACTGTGCCTTTGGGAGTTCAGCTGCACCTCACTGACGAGGCCCATAAAGGCCGAAACGCGTCTGGGGTTTGCTGTTTCTCCTGTTCAGGGTAGAATTGCCTGGTATTTTGGGGCTGGGTCACTCTTTTGAGTGGGACCAGACTGATATACTACAGGATATTTCTCCCTGTGAAGGGCACAAGTGAGCTAAAAGAGGTTACTCTCAGAGTGGATTATCATGGCTATAGAACTAACATATTAAGGTTGGTTCATTCTCTGATGAACACCTCTGACTTACCTTTTTTTTTTTTTTCTTTTTTTTTTGTCAGTGGACAAACGTTCAAAATCCGCAGGGGATCAAATATTTTTTCCCCCACTGTATCTTCTGGTACTTAGGAACAAGGAGGATGAGGAAGTTTTAACACGTTAAGTATACAATTTTCATTAGTCATAGTTATGGACAGATAGTTGGTAAAAATATCTGGAAACAAAATGTACTATATTCAAAACTGTGTAACACTTAATGATAATGTCACCCCATTAACAATGTATGGATACTAAAGCTGGTCCCAATAAGCATTAGAGGACAGCAGTTCCCCAGATGAAAAAGGCTGAGAGAAACCAGATTTTAGGTAGCCATTGTGTGCTATTCTGATTAAAAAATTGAATGGATTTTTTGTTCAGATTAAGTAGCAGACCAGTTTCTCTAAAAGGATATTTAAATAGTATTCAAAGGGTCGTTTATGTTCAATTAAAGTGATACAGAAAACATCCTATTTATTACAGAAATCAAAGTTACACATATATATAATTACAGGTTGTATTTATTAAACATTGTGTGAAAATGTTAGATAACTGAACTTGAAAGACGGTATTTTAAGCATAAATGTAATTATCTCTCAGGTTGGCAAGAGTAAAAAGTTAAAATATTACATTATCAACAAAGGCCAGCATAGTAAAAAGTATGGTATTTCCAGTAGTAACATATGGATGTGATAGCTGGACCATAAACAAGGCTGAGCACCATAGAACTGATGCATTTGAATTGTAGTACTGGAGAAGAGTCCATTGAACTGCAAAAAGATCAAATAAATCAAAACTACAGGAAATAGACAAACTTTTCACCTTTCATAAGGCTGAAGCTCAAATATTTTGGCCATATTATGAGAAGCCAGGATTCCTTAGAGTATACTCTGATGTTGGGCAAGATAAAATGCACTTGAAGAAGGGTGTGGCAGAGGCAAAGATGGATAGATGAGATCTTTGAAACAACGAATATGAGCTTGATGGAGCTCAGTGGCAGTGACTAAGAGATGCATCTGGCGTGCTGCGGTCTATAGGGTCAAGACTAAACAACAACAACAACAACACATTGGCGGTGATAAGCTACACAAGCATGCCCAGTTGGTAGAAATATACATGTAGGTCAGAATAATGATAAAGACTTACAAAAGAACATTAAGGTCTTATTATTCTGATCTAAATGTAGAGAGCTACCAATTTGCAAACTCTTGTGCTTTATTTCCTTTCACTGTGAGTGATAATTATGAGATAAACTCATTGGAAGTGTGGAAGGGGTTTTTCATTTAACGTATGCTGAAAATATACAACTTTCAAACTGAGTTATCTAACCCTTCCATTGTTTTTAATTATTATCAATTGCTATTATATGTACTTTTCATTTATGCACCAACTTGGACCTTTACTGTCAGAAGAAAAAAATAGACTAAAATGAATTGTGCTGTTATACACTCAGAGATCTGTTCATATATCAGCTGTGGCCAGTCCGCACCAGTTCGACTGTAATGACAGATGCAGTAATATGACTTTGTGCTGGATGAATGCTGCTGTCTAGTGAAATTTCATGACACTGTGGTTCTCCTTGGAGCATGTTGGTTATACAATTAGAGGTCAAGCAAAGTAAATTATTTCCAAAATATTTCATATAAATTGTTCTTGGCCTGACACATAAAAGCCACTTCATAAATTCACTAATCTGGCATAAACATCGGGCTGTAAGGCCACAGTGTGCTGCGCTAAATAAAAACTGGTGGTGTAGACACCAACATAAAAAAAAAACAGTTAATTGATTATGTTGGTGCATTAAACTTGTATGTAATAACTGATTTCAATTATATTTAGAAACTAGGGATGGTATTGCATACAAAATATTGGGGGTTCTACCCTCATTTGTAAAGCCTTGAAGTTGATGCTTTTTTAACTGCTTCTTATTGTAATTGATTACCCTGACCTGCCATAATTGGTTTGAAAGAATGGGCTTGGGTTTGCCCACCATTTGGGTGGAGAGAATGGAGTTGAGTTCGCCTACTGTTTGGGTGACGAGAATAAGCTGCGTTTACCCACCGTTTGGGTGCCGAGAATGGAGTTGTTTGCCCACTGTTTGAGTGGCGACACTACTTGCTCATGATTTAGGCTTCCTATTTTCCACTATAGGCTCAATTTTGCTTGACAGCAAGACATCCATCTTGCTAATGTTATACATTTGCAGGCTTACAAGAGCACATTCTTGCATATTTTACTTGCCTGTGCCATGTAACAACATTGGAGCAAGTGTGTCTGGGCCCTGTTTTAGTAGTCAAGGGAGGTCTGTTTATAGTAAAATTACTGTGCCTCCAGTAAAAAAGTGCTATTGCTATATTTTAATCATTTATAATTATAGGAAATGATGTCATAGAGGATTAATGATTAAATTGACATATTTTTTCATTTTTAGGTACATTTTGTCTTGTACTAAAATAAGTTGCTGATATTAAATCAATAGAATGCAACACCGTGCAAAGCTGACGTGATCATTACTTAAAGGGACACTCAATTTATTTATTTTTCACTGAAAAAGAATATTAGCTAATGTATCACTGTGTGTTTCCTTTTTTTTCAAATGATGCTCTCAAATCAGAAATAACATTATTACAATACTTAATTGATCTGGGTACTTACACCCAATGAGCAATAGTATAGATGTATGATTATTACCTGTCTGCTGATGAAATGTGCCTATGCTCTGTGCGCTGCCCGTTCGCTTCAAAGAAGTTTAATCAGGTTTTACATAATATTTTTTTCTTGCACAGCACAACTTTAGTAATGTATAAAGCACATGATTATAAAAAAGTACTTTACTTATTGATATTGGCTACTCCATTCTATGTTTTTTTGTTGAAAAATTTCGCCAAAAAATCTTCAGTGATATATGGATCAAGACAATGAATAAATATTCACACAAAATGCTATTCATATGATGTGTCAGATCAATTCAAATGTCTGGATGTATTTAATATAAAAGAAAGCAGAATGCAATCATATTCCAAACATGAACATATTATCACGTTGTGTTCCCTAGAGCTGTATATGTTTGTAGTTTATGCACATATTTGGGTTGATAAATGAAAAAGAATATGTTTGATTCTGAATTTGATACTGGTCTGGGTAATGTTACAAGTGTACAACATTAGCAAGATTGCTCATCCTGAATCTGCTCGCATCTGGCCGATCTAACAACATTTGGGCGCTGTTGTATAAACAACTGGCTGGCTGACAGCTGGCTTTGTTAAAGGTAAATAGATTTATGTATGAATTTCTGAAACAATTTTCCAGCTGGCACTTCTGGCAGGAGTGGGTACTGAGCCAAAGCCGAATAATTGCAGACACCGAATCCTCCGTACCTGCCTTCATTTTCTTGTCTCATCACAAATAACCTACCTATTTCATTCCCATGACCTCACACACAGTGATGACATTTTTTATTTTGACTGTAGAATGCTAAAGCATTGTGGGTGTCCGCTGCAATTTGTATAATATATTCATTACAAATGTCTGTTTCGTTCAGTGTTGTATTTGAACTTATGGTTGACTTCCTTAAAGGACAACTGTAGTAAACTTCACAACAAACAAACAACATTAGCAAGTCTGTAAGCTATGAACATAAAAAAACATTAGTTTTTTTTTCACATTCAGATTTTATTAGAACAAAGAACATGTCACAGCATTAAAACATGTCAAGATATGACAGCAGGCACAACGGACAGCAGATATTACTCAAACATCTGCATTATACGAAGTATATCAAAAAGGATGTTCTACGGCTAAAACAAAATGTCTATTTTTGTTTTTCCTTTAGTTATGAATAAATCTTGCTTAGTAAACTTCAACAGGATTAAATAATATTAATATTAATAATATTAATCCATACTCATACTCACCTCAAGGGTGGGAAATGTTCATGCTTCCATCTTTTCTCCCTCTTCTTCTCCCTTCTCCTCCCTCTTCTTCACCCACATTCTTTAAGGAAGCTCTCCCACGAATACATATGAACAAGTTTTATCTTGTGGATGTCCCAACCTTAGCATAATATGGCCCCCATTCAATTTGCAAGAGTTACAGAGCGATTGAATTGATGAAGCCCGCAGCTACCTGGCAGAAAGCCTAAACCGTAAACCATGCACCCATAAGTAGCATTTCAGAGCATGATCACGATCAATTAAACAAGGCTGTAACTACCAATTTAGAAACGGCCAATAGTAAATGAAAGTAAAACATGGAGGTTAAACCACAATCAATTAGCGTTTAGAGGTCCGATATGCGATCAGACTCTCAACCCAGCAATGTACAAAATAATAAAAATGAATGACGATACTGTTTTAGTCCATGTGGGTGGCCTGATATGTATTAACTCCATGATTACCGAGATTGATATATCACAGAAATGAAATGTAAAAAACTATTTTTGATTGCAGATTTGTGAGCTTGAGACTGTTGTGCAATTAATTATAATGTCTTTAATCACATTCCACTTCTTTTAAAGTGCAGCATTGAATTTTTTTATTTGCATTTACAGTGCTACGAACAGGTGATTAACCTTCTTGCGAGTCCTATCTTGTACTCTTAGTATTTCTTCTACATTTGCCATTTATGGGTGTGAAGACAATTGCGAGCTGGAGGAGTTGTAGCAATTGAATAGCGATTTGCGATTGTAACATTTACAGGCTTGAAAGATCAAAGGCTTAGATGGGTCGGCGTTATGATTATGACAACCCCAGAGATTTTCGGCCTATAACCCGCAAATCATTTGCTGGTAGCTAAAAGACGACAAATGAATAGCAAATTAGTTTACGGGCTACATTACGGGCTCCAGTAACTAACAATTGCTCAATTGAATAAGGGCCTATGTGTTATAAAGTGTTTCATTTGGCAGACGCTAAAATGCTCTTGTAAGGTAAGACCATATCTGTACCTTAGGGTTCCAGATGATAAAACAGATTCCCCATTATTCTAGGCACCAAGCCTAGTAAGTCTACTTACCTTCCACCAGGCCAATGTTTTATAATTTAACTTCAATGGAAATTGCTGATGGGGGTTAAAGACAAGAGAGTTGGTTGTAATTAATGGTGATTAGCTACGAAAGTCCAGTGTCTTAATGTCTTTCTAGTCAAGGGACTAGCAGTGGCAGGTAATGGGCAAGAAGGTTTGGGTAGCCAAACTACCATATCACAGGAATTAGGGGAAAGCAGAAAACTTTCAATGGAAACCCAAATTAGTTAGTTAACCAAAGAATGGGCCACTTGCAAAAAAGCTAACTGTAAAATAAAGTTTAAAGTTAGGACAAAACAACCAACTTTAGATTTATGGCTTACTATAGATCTAGCGATTCTCTGGAGTCTATTCCTAAATTTAAATATATGTGACTGAAACCTATACAACTTTTTAAACTTAATAGCGATAGACAAATTACGGAATAGATAAAGTAAACGAGGGAGTACCAGATGATATATGGTGATGTTACCACGTTTGAAGATCAGCCAGTAGTTCTTATATATATATATATATATATATATATATATATATATATATATATATATATAAATAAATATTTGTATGTATGTATATAGCTTGTATATAGCTTGATCTAGCCATTCTAATGAGGGGTAATATTAATTCCTAAGAATCTTATGTGTGATTTGTGGTAGGAAATGTGAAGAAGACTGTGTAATTCAAGGCCTCAATTTTATCTAAATTATCCTTCAGGCCCCAAGTTTTTTCAAAAGTGGATTATGTATGCCTAAGGAGGGGGGATAGAAGTGAGTGGTTTAGTAAAAGTGCATTGTAAATCATCAGCAAACTGGGACTGAAGTGGACATTCTGAAACTGCTGCCAGGGCCTCTATGATCCTTGGAGGAGATGACTCAGGGCCTCGAGAGTATGCTATCCTTTTCTGGAGCTTTTATCTCTGTGCCTCCGTCCATTGCCTTGCTGGTCTTGGAATAGGATCAGTTATTTTATGATCACACAGGTGATCTTCATATAATAAGTTGAGTTGCAGGAAAGGTTCACTGCTTTCCTATATACTGCAGACTGTTTGAGATCAAGTTTCATTTTGAAAATTCAGGAGAAAACGGGAAACCCCATCTGGTATTTGATATCATGTTTTGTCAGGATGGATAGAACAGGCCTCCGTAATCTACTCTTATATAATAATAAGTTATGGTTGGATCAATATCTGAAAAAAATTGGAGCATGGATCTGCCTGGTCCAGAGATTGTCTCCATGTTCCTAGAGGAGTTCAAAACCATATCTCTTGTGCTCTGACATAGGAATCTGATGATGATATCATTGGATTTGTCGGGTCTTGTCTGTGTACCCAAGGCTCTGTGGGTACTCTCTATTTCTGATGATATTTCTGATGCTTTGGGTAGAATACAGCTTATAAGTTTATTTAGGTAGGGCAAAATGTCCACAATGGTTTTCGTACACCTCTCACCTGGATATTGTGATGAAGGAACCTGTTCTCCAAGTCTTCTAGCTTATCTTCTAAATTGTCAATTCATAAAGCATCCTTTGCAATTTTAGCTATATCTCTGATTTGCGTATCTATAATTTGATCTGTAAGTGTGTCCAGAGCATGCGTTTGTGGACCAAGATCTTGAATTTCCTTTATAATTTCATACATGGCGGAAGACCATTCCAATTTTGAGAAGCTTTTAAAACTTTTTTTACCTTTTTTTTTCTTCTAGGTTTGTTGTCCTTGATAATAAAAAAATATCTCCTATGACGGCCTTTTTAGTCATTTCACAAGATGACAGTGGTGCTTTATGTAGACTTACATAAAGATGGTCACAATATGTACAAATTCAATTTGCCCATGTACCTTTTACCCTGTTTATGTCCTGATTTGCCTTCTCATAAATCCCTTTTTTTAACACCTGAAGTAGTTTTGTATCTTAGAAAATGTGTGTAACCATGGTGTCATGTCTACTCTGATTATCTTAAATGGTCACAGTAGTGCTCATACAACAGGATTTAATTTGCTTATTTAATAACTTTTGACTTAATGTAGCTTACAAAACTTACATTCAGACTTTAGTGCTCTGGACTTTAGTGGCTAGGTTCCTCTCCACCTCCTATCCAGAGATTGAGATAGCACCTGCCCAGGATGCTGTGTTGATGGAGTCTTTGTCTACCTTCTCTGCTGTGACTTCTGCATACAAGTCCAGAGCAGTCAGAAAATGATTGGGTATATTCTCTTCCAAGTTCTAAAAGCTATATTAACTTAAAATAATAAACATAAATATTTTTTTAAATAGAATTGAAGCCAGAGAAATCCTTACATTATATTACTTAAAGGATAATTGTACTTTAAAGGGGAAAAAAGGCACTTATGTGTGAATTAACAACATTCGCGATTGTGTAAACTATGAACATACAAACCAGTGGAGGAGGAGTGGCAAAGCAGGGAACAGGAAGACATCAGTGGACTTTGTTAGATAAATGGATTGGACTGAAATTAACACCCCAACTCTTCCCTCACAATGACCCAAAAGCAGGACGTTTGTATCACTAGTTGCAACCACAGTTCCCCAGAAATGTAAACTCCCTTCTTACACAACCAACTTCCTCAATGTATCATGGATGCTTCCAGGGTTCAGCAGAAGCTTCAACATCATTTTTTTTCTCTAATTAAAATCAGTCTAAAATATTTTAAACATATATATATATTTGTTAATTGTACTGTATAGTATACAAAGTTTACTCAATTTGTAATAAATCGTGTATTAGACTTGTTCAGAAAAATTGCCATGTGTACTTTAAAGCATTGACATTTTTATTAAAGTTTACTTTTAACTTTTAAAACACTTTTAAAATTCTTTGCAACATTTTGTAATAAGGATGTTTTAACTAAAACACTACATATTATTGATTAAGCATCCAAAAATCTTGAAAGAGCAACCTTTATTTTAATTCATAAACAGGCAATGACAAGTAAATTATCTCATGGCAGACAAAATAAAGATAAATTAAGGAAAAGATCAAGCTTTTAAGAAAGTGTTGCTTTGTTCCAAACAAGTCTGAATGGATCTTATATACTTTGAGGATTGACAGCAAAATCGCTCGCAATGTGATCTTTAATTAAAATTCTACAAAGACCAATTAATCCTGGAGAGATTTTGTAGCTATCAACTGAGATATATAATGAATCTTCAGTGTTCACAAGCCAAAAAATAAATGAAATTTTGACATTTAAAGTAAGTAGAAAAATTCAATGTTTTAGCCAAGTAGTACCGTATTTATCTGATGGTGAAAGAATTAAAAGGATTATATGTCACTTTGTTGGCAATAATAAAACGGGCAATTCAAGGTCTCATGTTTTAATAATAGAGGTTTAATTTTGTGAAAGTTTGACTAGACTTTAGAGAATGGTGGAAAGGACCTTCCGTCACAGATGTGTCAAGCAAATTGTTGTCTATTGCGGTATGAAGAAGACATAATGAACATCCTACAAGAGATTCAATTACAAAATGAAACCCATTGAATGGACCGACTCCACCGCTTCATTAAATTCTCTTAACGGTGATCATTTCAAAAAAAGCAAAATGACTCCAGGGTTGTGATGTCGCAACAATCGACTCTCGTGACAATAATTCTGAAACTCAGGAGCTATTATTGCCCAAAGGAAAATGTTTACTGTTATTTCCCATGAGTACTTACTTAATTCTTGTAAGTATTGGTTTGTTTTTCTTCCGTCTGTGCACACATTGGTTGACGTATGGCCTTTGACATTGGTCATGATTGAACGGAGTATGTTTAAAGGGATGCCAATACTTATATGATACATTACAATTGAGGTCCAAACTAAATTATGTTTGTCTTTTAATTTAAGTTTTTGTCATTTAAATGTGTATTTCCTGACCTTTCTGCCGTTTCTTTTTATAATGCTTGTTTACTCTACATTATTAATATATTCTCCGAGGACTTGAGCTCACTGCTGATAGAGCTGTCAAGATCATTTTTATGGTATAGTTAGATATGATATCATAAACCCATGGCCCTCACTATGTACTTAATATATTTCCTTTGACTTGAGTTTATAGGTGTCAGCTGCTTTATTGCTTTCTTGATAGCATATTGTCTGGCACACATCTGTGTTAGAAGTTTAACATTACAGGGCCATCAACACCATGATCTTGAATTGATTGTTTCCAAGACAACAGAGCCTTCATGGTAAAATGAAATAACTCGTAGCAATTAGATGGTTCCTCTGAGCATGAAGCTGTGACCATCCTCACACCACGTAAAAGAGCCATTGACCTTTAATATGTAGATTTGTGCACCCTCCTACTATTTAGCATTAACCTTGCTCTGAAAACACAACACTAATCTTATCTTTCATAAGCACAAGGCAGTTGTCTAAAATACCTGTATTTCTTTTTTTTTTTTATTATTTGTTTTTCTGTGTATTCTAGAAATGCATGCTTGGAATAGTCTATAATGCTCAAAGCCTCTCTCTTTCTTTCTTTCTTTCTTTCTCTTTCTCTCTCTCTTTCTATCTCTCTATTTCTCTCTCTCTTTCTCTCTCTCTTTCTCTCTCGCTCTCCTCTCTCTCTCCTCTCTCGTGTGTGTGTGTGTGTATATATATATATATATATATATATATATATATATACACTGTATATATAGATAGAGATCATTTAAAGTTTTTTTTAATAAAAATACTAGAGTAATTACCCATCATGAATGACAGTAAGTCACGGTGTTCCTCCTTAGTCTCCCGTCCCTCCTCAGTCTACCTGTCCCTTGGGGGATGTTCGAGTCCCCAGGTGCCACCCCCGCTAGGAGATTAGTTGCCAGGATCCTCCTCCTCCCGTGCGCTCTTGAGTGTGCTGCTCACGTAGGCCCATGCTGCCCCGATATACTGAGCCAGGCCCAAGATGAGCTGGGGGGGTGAGCTGCCATTCCCAAGGTGAGCTTCCACCTGGTGTGGGAGGAGCAGGTGGAGACGGCAACCCCACTGGGCACCTGATAGGTCCCCAGACAGTGTTGGAGAGGATGTTTGAGGCCGGGCTGCTTCTCTGTATTCTGGGAGTTGTAGTCTGCCACGCCCGCTCTTAAAGCCAGTTTTTTTACGCCTGTGCAGAGTAGTCTTTTTTAGGTGTTACGGACACTGGCTTTTATAGGATACTCACTAAAGTAAAACAGGGATGGAATGCACATGACCATGTATGCACACTTATGGACGTTTATATTTGTATGTAAAAGTCGCAGAACTTTACCTATTTATTGAACCATGTCTGAACCATGTTTGTCTGAATCGATGAGGAATTATCATTAAAAAATAAGTTCCATTTTGTAATCCTGATTGGTGCAAAATAACCAATATTTTCAGTGTTATTCAGTAGTTCACATCGCATGGCTCCAATTGCGCACATATTTTTATGGCAATAAAAGGCAAATGCTATAACTTGTATACATATATTTTAACTTTTCTAGGTATAGTTTTTCACAGAAGTGCAGCTGCTGCCATAAACCACTTAATTGTTTGTCCCTACATTTACCTTTCAACTTTTTACCATTGCTGCTGAGTTTCCATTAATGGAGGAGGTGTAGGTACTAGTTGATTACTACCTTACATCTGTAGTGGATGTTACAATGTAAAAGGAGGAAAGAGTTTGGAGGGATACCTTAATGAACAAATTGCCATTCAGGGGCAGATTTAGCATTAAATAAAGTAGGCAGGTACCTGTCGGTAGGGGGGTACAAAGTTCCAGCACTCAAAATGCAATAATTGGATGTTTCTATGGCTTACACAGCTAAATCAAGTACTGATTACATTTAGGACATTGTGAATTTGTTAATAATAAAGTCAGAATTGTAAGTTTAAAGTAATGAGGCGTTAACTGTAATTGTTGAAGGTCTGTAAATAGAATCTTACATATCCTGCTGCATATACTCTTGTGTCCGGAGGACATTAGTTATATTAGTTTTATTATCCCTCTATAGACTGAAAGAGTTTAATCTCTCAGTAAAGATGTTGTTAATAATAAGTATATTAACAAGATATTGTTTGCCCCCAAACATGTCTGCCAGTGGAAACGAAACGAGCAGGTCGGTTATTGAAAAGATGAATCGCACAGCTGCCGAATTTTATTACACTGTAAAAAAATATATATTTTTATGATGTCAATATAATTTAGCTTTTAAAAAATATTTGAATTACTATAGCTCTCCAATAACATTTACTGAAGTGGCATTGATCCATATAAAGTCCAGTTAGTTTTCAACATGTCACTAAGTGGCATATTGTCATTAAAAATATTTGAAGCGGGGGGGCGGAGCTGACGTCTGAGGAAGCCAGACGTGTTTTCCTGAGCTCCGTGCTGAGCTCCGTTTAGGGCCTGTTATTTTGCCCTGGAGCGGCTTCTTGGGCCCTTCTCACCTCCAAGGGCACTACTGGGGGTTGCCCCCATCCCCCGGGGGGAGACTGGGAGCTATCTGGGTGGCCCAGCAGCACAAGAGACCTCCGTCTGCGGGGCGCCGTCTGAGGCCCCAGAAGACATCGGGGCTCTCCTTTTCAGCTCCTGGGCTGGTGCTGGAGTGGATCCCGGTGGCGGCTGGATCCGGCCGGGATCCCAGAGTGACCTCTCTGGCCAGAGGGAGGCCGCCGAAGACGGGGCAGAAAAGCCCGCGAAATGCGGCCGCCATCTTGCGGGGCCGCCATCTTAGAACGTTGCAGGTAGGGGGGACATTCCCCGGAGGGTTGTGACTCCCCAGGGGGGCCCCAGGAGCATTAATACCATCCCCAAATGAGGGAGCAGTGTCCCCACAGCTAGTAGTGGGTGTTTAGCTTTCACCACAAAGAACTGTGGCTGCATTTAATATCAGAGGCATAGTGGGGCAGGAGGAGGAAGTTGCCTGCATCTCTCCCAGTTTGCAAGGCACACAAGGATCTACTTACTGTTATATCCCCGCGCAATCCTGGGATCTGGAGTTAAGGTGGTGCGAGTCAACTCTTTAAGCTACCCATGCAGGACTGAGATTTTGATATAGAGACTTACCCCGCAGCATTGCCAGAGACTGAATTGCATATTATTTTGGAGCCTTGTGGGGGTACCTGGCTTCAGAAACTGACACTCTCTTAAAGGCACTTTTTTGGATCATTTCTGCATCTAACAAAGATACTGTGCCTACCTAGACTTGAAACCTGTGCTTTCACTGTCAGTTGCATGGTCTGTGTCAATTTCTTACAACATCAGCACACATGCTGCCACCCTGTGGACGTTTACAATACTGCAGATCATCATTGGCCTTATGCGAATAATGTAAGAGTGGAAGTCTCCCTGCCATCCATTGCTGCTTACTGTCTGTACTGATCTATTCTACGGCTAAGCTCTACTTAACGGGGCTCCTGTCAACGAAAGCAGACAGATTATCTGAAGAGGGTACAATTGTTTGTGCCACTCGTCTACCAAAGGATCACTCTTTGTTTGGCCGGATTTCCAAAGGCCTCCCCAGAGCTCCGGCTGGGGACTACACTCTAATTATGGAATAAAGAGACGAATGGGGAATTGGCCTGGCAGCACAGCTATCACCTACCTCAACTCAGCTTTATAATCTGGACAAACTCTACAATTTTGGCCAGCGGTCTCTCACTCAGACCACTTGGGGCATAGCTTCCCCTTATCCTATACCAAGCTGTTTTCATAACGGACTCTTTGCTGACTTTTGCGGCCCTTACTCCAACATGCCGAAACCCAAAAGAACTGCTTCTGTGAAGGGCATAAGGGAGCACTTTACACCTAAAACTCCCAGATGCTCCCCCCCTGCGGAGTCCGCCTCAGAGCATTCGGATGGCTCAGACAGGGAAGGTACTCCTGACACCCCTAGCCGATATATGGACCTTTCGGCCAGGTCAGTGGCTACTATTGAACGGCTCCTGGCAAAAGCTATTGATCCTCTAAGACAAGATTTGAAGGACCTGGGACAACGCACTCAAATACTGGAGGACTCGTCGGATCGGATGGCCGAGGCGCAAGAAAGAGACCGATCCTCTATTGCTCAAAACTCCATTCACATCTCTGACCTCACGGATAAGATAGAGGATCTGGAGAACCGGTTCCGCCGACACAATGTCCGCATCCGTGGTATACCGAGAGCGATTCAGGACCTGTCTGGCTACCTGAGGGATACAATCCCCATAATCCTCCCTAATCAGCCCGAAAGTGTGTGGGAGATTGAGCGGGCCCATAGAGCCTTGGGTGGCATGAGGAGCTTGGAGGCCCCCAAGGATGTTATTGTTAGATTTTTAAGGCAGCAGACCAGAGATCTTTTGCTATCGGCCACCAGAAAGCTGCATACCATCAAGGGGCCGGATGACTCAATCCTGCAGTTTTATGCGGACCTCTGCCCGGATACCCTGCATAAGCGGAGACTTATGAAACCGGCTGTTACCATTCTTATTCAGCACAGGATCCAGTACCGGTGGAACTTTCCGTTTGCTCTGACTTTCACCTATCATGGCAAGACTTATACCACCCGCTTTTTGGAAGACTGTCTAGATGTATTGCAGAGATTACAGCTATGCCCGGAGCCCACGACAGCTGCAAATCAAGAGCACCTTGTTTCGCCTATCCCTAAGAGGCAGCAGACCTCAAAGCCATCACAAGTTCATGGCAAACAAGTCCCTATCTTGGAGGGGCCCAGTGGCTTTCGGGACTATATAGGCGATCTGCAAGACAAGCGCTTAGTATCCTCAGCGGATTCTGGACTCTCGGCCTCTTCAAAGTTGGGACCGCGACCTGAGAGGCCTCCTACCTAGCTGGACTTTGATAATATTTTGCTGAGTATTTGATGTTCACTTTTCTTTGTTTATAATCCAGATAGAATGTTGATAGCATAGTTCTCACTATTGCCATTTAGAATTAATATAGTTTGCCAGACTAGTTTCCCACATTACGTGGATTTGTCTTTTACTTTATTTACTATAAATAGAGATAGAAGGGCTTGTGTAGTCAAATGTTTTATACTTATTCTGCTATATTCTTGAAATTACAGTTTGAAGTTTAGTTGTACTGTAAACTTGTTGTTTTCCTGCTCTGTTTTTTTTATTTATTTATTTATTTATTTCTTTTTCTTATTTTTGTGTTTCTTGTTTCTGTTCTATTATTGGCTTGTTTGCTTTATCCCGGATTTATCTACCTCTCCGATATTAACCTGCTTTTCTCCCTTTCCATTGCTCTCAGCCCTCTTGATAAAAGTGAGATTTCTCCGCCGCCAACAGCATACCCGCTGGGACTTCTGTCTGCTCTCCGGGCTCCTCCACTCCTCGCCATTCACTTGCTCAGCTATTAGGTAAGGTTGCATACACCTACACTCCCGATTTTTTAATGACTACTTCTAAATACACCATAGTGACCCACAATGTGAAGGGCTTCAATTCCCCCTTTAAAAGGAGGAAGGCCTTTGCATTCTACAAAAAATATACTCCCTCGGTCATTTTCATGCAGGAGACCCATTTTTCCCTTGGCAACAAACCTAAATTCCTATATAAGGATTACCCTACCTATTATCTAGCCTCTCTCCCCACTAAGAGAGCTGGCTGTGCAATTTTGCTGCATAGGACCTTCCCCTTCCAGGTAGAATCCACTCGGGTAGACGGGGATGGCAATTACGTTATGGCAACTGGGACTATAAGAGGGGAAAGAATGACGCTGCTATCTCTGTATTCTCCTACGAACTCCCCCTACTCTGTTCTCATAGACCTGTTGAAAAAACTAGAGGCTCAGGATTTGGGGAAATTGATTATTGGGGGGGACCTTAACCTGACCTTAGACCCGACACTTGACAGATCTGGAAAACCGACCAACAGATTTCCCAACAAGACTAATCAGATTAAGTCCTTACTGAACGGTTTGGGGTTAGTTGATGCCTGGCGGGGTAAGCATCCGGACAAGAGAGAGTACACTTTCTACTCCCAGACTCACCTGACATACTCTAGAATTGATGCTCTACTTATCACTTCCTCATTGTACGACTCTACCATAAACTCTGAGATAGTCCCTTGCCCCTGGTCAGACCATGCTCTGGTACTAGTTGAGCTGGATCTGGGTCCTAATCCTCGACTCCCCTATAAATGGGTGCTGAACGAATTCCTTCTGTCTAATCCGAGTAGTGTGGATTCCATATCCAAGGACAAACAGCTGTTTTTTGAGACTAATGACACCCCCGAAACTGGGGCTGGATGGCTTTGGGCCGCCCATAAGGCTTTTGTTAGAGGAACTTGCATTAAGCTGTCCTCTATACATAAGAAACTTCTTAGGCAGAAGGAGACAGAGCTTTCTACCTCATTAAAGAGGTTAGAGGAGAAAAACCAACAGTGTCCCTCTCTTCAGGGGCGTAAATTAATTGACCAGACTAGGCTTGAGCTGGACGCTATTTTGTCCCATCAAACTGAACGGGCTATGAGAAAAATGAAGCACCTCTATTACTGGAAGGCAAACAAACCTGACTCCCTTTTGGCTAAAAGACTAAACAATAAATTCTCCCAACCCAGAACCACCCAAATTAGGATACCTGGCGGTCAAATCTCCTACAGCCCCAATGATATCCAAAAAACGTTTCAAAATTATTACCAAAAAATATACTCCTCGCAACCCCACTGCAGTGGATCAGATATAGACTCCTTTCTAAATTCATGCGACCTCCCTAAAATACCGGATTATCAACTGGATG
The DNA here is from genome assembly GCA_027410445.1 of Discoglossus pictus. Lineage (NCBI taxonomy): Eukaryota > Metazoa > Chordata > Amphibia > Anura > Alytidae > Discoglossus > Discoglossus pictus. The sequence continues at coordinate 134,932,102 of CM050165.1, read as the reverse complement.
ATTTGAATTTAGAAATAACACAGGAGGAGGTTAAATTTACCATCCAGAATCTTAAGTTGGGCAAATCCCCAGGACCGGATGGCTTTACTAACTTGTATTATAAAAAATTTGAACCTCTTCTTACCCCCCACTTGACATCTCTTTTTAATGCCATATTAAACGGAGAGTCTATGCCCCCGGAGCTAAACCGGGCTGATTTGGTGATTTTCCCAAAAGATGGCAGGGACCCTTTAGAGGTGAAAAATTATCGCCCTATATCCCTAATCAATGGGGATGTAAAAATCTTGGCGAAAATTATGGCCACCCGCATCTCTAAATTTCTACCCGATTTGATCCATAAGGACCAGACTGGGTTTGTTCCCTTTAGAGAGGCCGGGGACAATGTTAGGAGGGTCATGAACGCACAGTTCATGGCTCAGAAGTCTAATCTACCAGTCTGTCTCTTAGCTTTAGATATAGAGAAAGCTTTTGACACAGTAGAATGGCCATATTTATATAAGATTCTGGACAAATTTGGATTCAAGGGACGCTTTATTAATTTACTTAAGAGATATTATGACTCCCCAGCAGCCAATCTAAAACTCCCAGGGGAGCACAAAGTCGACATCCACATTCAAAGAGGAACCAGGCAAGGGTGTCCGCTCTCCCCACTGTTATTCGCTCTTGCCATAGAACCCCTTGCGCAAGCAATTAGAGCCAACCCAGTCATCCAGGGGGTACAGGTAGGCCTCCAGCATTTCAAATGCTCTTTATTTGTGGATGACATGCTTTGCACCCTGACCAATCCCCTTTCATCCATACCTGCACTCATGTCCACTGTCCAGGACTTTGGCAAAATCTCGGGTCTCAAGCTGAATGTTGAGAAGACTGAGGCGATGGGGATCAGATTGCCGCAGGGGGAGATTGACATCCTCAAAGCTAATCACCAGTTTATTTGGCCCGCACAGTCTATAAAATACTTAGGTGTTAGACTTACCTCCAAGTTTGGGGATATGTACGGGGCAAATTTTCCTCCCTTGTATAGATCTCTGACATTGGATATGCAGAAATGGAGGAGCTTTAAGATTTCATGGACAGGCCGCATTGCGGCTGTGAAAATGAATATTTTACCTAAATTACTATACTTATTTAGATCCCTTCCTATCCCTCTCTCCCTTAAAGACCTAGACAAATTCCAGAATAGCATCTCCCGGTTCATTTGGGACGATAAACGCCCTCGCATTCCCAGGCAGGTGATGTTTCGCTCCAAGAATAGAGGGGGCCTCGCGACTCCGAATTTAAGACTTTATCTTAAAGCTGCACACCTGGCTCCTTTGCCTAGAGCCCACTCTACGAAACACCATCCATCTTGGGTCTTTATGGAAAATTATCAAATGTTCCCACATAGTTGGGATACGTTGGTTTGGATGCCTGAGGACTCTGCCCCTTTCATAACTCATCAAAACCCCATGATCTCCTTGACGCTCCAGGCCTGGAGATGGGCTAGATCTAGGCATCGACTTAGCACGGAATTATCACCCCTTCTATCAGTTATGTCTTTCCCTCAAATTCTAGCAAATTCAAGCTCTATGTCTAGATTTTGGTGGACCTCCAGACGCCTAGATCGCATAGGGAACTGGTTCGCCAATGACAAACTACTGACCTATGACCAATTTTGCACGACTCACGACTTGCCAACTACAGAACTCTACAATTACTTAAAAATTAGAAGTTGGGTTACCAAGATGGTTAAGGATTCCGGGCCCCCCAGAGCCTCCTGGCTATCAGTTATCTGTAAAAATCTCCCACTGGCCAAGGGTAATCTGAGTTCTTTGTATAGCACCTTTCTGGGCACTTCGGGGGGCCAGAAACCCAAGTTTATGCTGCATTGGGAAAAGGATCTGGGGGTGGAGTGGGACTGGGACAAATGGACTGAATCTTGCTCCAATCTTTCAAAAGGATCACTTAATTCGGCTTTATTAGAAACATCAATCAAAGTTTTACATAGGGCCTACTGTACTCCCGATAAAATGCAGAAGTTTAGGCCACAGGAGAGTAACAAATGCTTTAGGGGATGCCAGGATGTGGGGGACCATATTCATGTTTGGTGGGCCTGTCCACGTGCCCAGAATCTCTGGGAACGATTGACCCGTTTAGCCTCCACACTTTTTCATAAAGAAGTAGTTCCTTCAATTGAATCCTGTTTACTGGGGGTCCATATTAAAAACTTGTCGCAATCCCAGAACAAGTTGTTTCAAATAATGGCATTGGCTTCAAAGATTCACATAGCTAGTAGATGGAAGGACATGAATCTAAACTTTCAAGAGGTAATTAAGAAGATCAACTATTTGCTTATTAATGAGAGGCTAACTCATATTGTTTTAGATAGGATGCCCCAATTTCAGATAGTTTGGGACCCTTGGATAACATCCTCCTTTAGCGTTTCCCTAGTATAATGCCTGTATTTGCTTGAAGCGATTCTGAGGAGTGGACTGGAGTGGGGGAGCTTTGGAGACCTTTCAGAGGGGCTGGATGGCGGGAAGGATCTGAGGTAAGAGGGAGAAATAAGCCGGGACTGTTTTGTGGCCGCCATGAGGGGCCAATGATTCTTCTATTTAGTTTATATATATATATATATATATATATATATATGTATTTTTTTTTTTCTCTCTCTCTCTCTTATCTGGGGTATGGTATATGATAGTTTAGTTAATATAGATAGGTAATACATTTTATATTGTATACTCCTATCGATTGTGTACTCTAGAAGTTAATTGGCTCATTTTGCCTTGTATTTTTTATATGGTTGGAAAAACCAGCCTAGATATTAGAACATTTTCTCACTAAAAATTAAAAAAAACAAGAAGGTTTAGTCAGTTAAATGCTGCAAAATGATAATTTTATGTTTAGAGGACTTGATAAAACTGACATTTATGACTGTTAAGAATGTTTTATTTATGTTTGGATTTTGCATACCTTCTAATAAAAGAATATTTATTCAAAAAATATTTGAAGCAATCTGTATTTGTTTGTTAAGGATATATATATATATATATATATATACTGTGTGTGTATATATATATATATATATATATATATATATATATAAATATATATATATATGTACAAAGCGATAAATACTAAACGTCATAAATGACGGTATAATATTGTCTGTCTGTGCGTCCTCTCTCTGTGTACCCTCGCTCGCTCGCTCTCTCTCTCTCTCGCTTTCTCACTCGCTCTCTCTCTCGCTTTCTCACTCGCTCTCTCTCTCTCTTGCTCTCTCTCGCGCTCTCTCTCTCTCGCGATCTCTCTCTCTCGCGATCTCTCTCTCTCGCGATCTCTCTCTCTCGCGATCTCTCTCTCTCGCGATCTCTCTCTCTTGCGTGATCTCTCTCTCTCGCGATCTCTCTCTCGCGATCTCTCTCTCTCGCGATCTCTCTCTCTCGCGATCTCTCTCTCTCTCTCTATTTGTGCCTCTCTCTCTCTCTATCTCTCTCTTGCTCTCTCGCTCTCTCTCTTGCTCTCTCTCTCTATTTGTGCCTCTCTCTTGCGCTCTCTCTCTCTCTTGCTCTCTCGCTCTCTCTCTCTTGCTCTCTCTCTCTTGCTCTCTCGCTCTCTCTCTCTTGCTCTCTCTCTCTCGCTCTCTCTCTCTTTTCTCTCCCCAATCTTTCTCTGCCTCCTTCTCTCCCCCAGTGCCTCCCCCTCCTTCCCCTCAACCCCCCTCTCCCCTCACTTACCTTCATTGCGCTGCTCCTACTGCTGTCCATCGCGTCTTCTGTGTCGGGAACCGGCATATGCTAATGACGTGACCTCACATGCGCGTCACATCATTAGCATATGCCGGCTCCCAAAGACCCGATAGACAGCTGCAGGAGTCCCAGGCCTCCCATCACCCCCTCCCTCCCCTCATCCTCTCCCTCCCCTCTTCCTTTCCCTCATCCTCTCCCTCATCCTCTCCCTCCCCTCATCCTCTCCCTCCCCTCATCCTCTCCCTCCCCTCATCCTCTCCCCTCATCCTCTCCCTGTCCTCATCCTCTCCCTCCCCTTATCCTCTCCCTCTCCTCATCCTCTCCCTCTCCTTATCCTCTCCCTCCCCTCATCCTCTCCCTCCCCTCATCCTCTCCCTCCCCTCATCCTCTCCCTCCCCTCATCCTCTTTCTCCCCTCATCCTCTCCCTCCCCTCATCCTCCTCCTCCCTCCCTCCTTTCCCCTTCTCCTTAAGAAGGAGGAACTGCCACAGGTAGAAGGAGGAAGAGACACAGGGAAGAGGGGGGAAGAGACACAGGAGAGGGGGGAAAAAAACAGGAGAGGGTGAGCAGGGCAAACAGACGTATAGTGGGGAAGAGACACAGGAGAGGGGGGAAGAGACACAGGAGAGGGGGAGCAGGGCAAACAGACACAGAGGTAGTAGAGGGGGGAACAGACACAGGGGAGGGAGACGGGGGGAACAGACACAAGGAAGGGAGAGGGGAGAAAAGGGACACAAGGGAGGGAGAAGAGGGTGGAAAGGAAACGCAAGGGAGTAAGTAGACAGGGGAGAGGCTCGCCGTGAGCGCCGATGTTGCTCACATTAGGTGTCAAACGGCTTTGCCATCATTACAATTTTATTGCCGTCATTTTTGACGGGCAAGTCGCTAGTGTGTATGTGTGTGTGTGTGTATATATATATATATATATATATATATATATATATATATATATATATATAATTTATGAACACACACATGCAAATTACATTGGAAATGCATAGTTTGCCTACAACACTGTTTTTGGTCTGACTAACGCAAACTTGACTTATAAAATACATATCTCTGTATGGGAGGTGGAGCCGGGGGAACTCTGAATTAATGAATCTGGCGCGGCTGACATGGAACATGTGATTTCTCTACACATGTTTCTCCCTGTGTCTGTTCAAATAATTTTACTCTCAGGGTAGACACATCTACAGTCTCCCACTACTTGAATAGAATTTCATTGTAAAATGCATGGTTTTCAACTGTTTGTTTAACTCAATATATATCATTTTAAGCCCTAGGCAAATTACAAAATGGATGACCCAAATTAAATTCTTTAAAATACTTATTGCATACATCTACAATTGGACAATTTACTATATCTGGAATTATTTTAGAAAATAAATGTTACAATCCTGAAGTAAATACCATGGGAGCCATCAACTATTTTAATCAACACTAGAACCCTAATGAAGATATGCTGTGCTTAATAGCACACCATTGGCTAGAATGACTTGAGGGAATTTCATGCGGTTCAGATCAGTTTTATCTTTATTAAAGGGACACTGACAGATGTCACTGCCGAACCTTGTGTATGTTATAAATAAAACACATTAGTTTTATTCCCTTGAAATGTACTTCTGTGCTTTATAAATTAATTATCTCACAAAATATTAGCCTGTCACCCCATGTGTAAAATTACTTGTCCCTGTGTGGGCTAAATTAAGAATCAGCTCACTTTTTGAGTCTGTGAATTTTAGGGAGAATGGCACATTTATTAGAATTTCCTCCATGTCCCTATTAATGAGGGAACTATTTCCATCCTTTTGTCCCTTTTACTCAATGATTGTGTTGTTGAGCTATGTAGGGTGGTTGTGCCTGGCTGCAAATTGAAAAAAAAACATATATTTAATTCCCTTCATATATTAACCTGTGGCAAGGAGATTGTCACAGTCTTATGTTTTATCTTCTATTCCTCTGTAAAACTAGCTAAGCAGACACATACTTACTATGAGCTCGCTGTACAGTTCATGTTTGTTTCAGATCACTAAGACCACCTAGGCTTGTCTGACATGCTAGTTTTTTTTTTAAATCTATTTTGTTGTTGATTTAGTGTTATTTTTCCTAATTCTATTAAATAAAATTGTTGTGCAAAATAAAACTTTTGTAATATATAAAACATTATCTTTTAATTGCATGGTAGAAATGTAAGACTGCAATGATTAATTATTAAAAGCAAGCACATACTCTATGCATATTTGACTTTCATCTGCAAATAATCTTTTGTAAATGCCATAAAAATTACATGTGCTATATGAAAAATGTATGTGTGTAATTCTAAATCTATATTTATTTCCAGTGCTCCCCTCTTTTGCTAATGATTTTGCATAGCATCACATTTATATACTGAGAATATTCATTAGATCATGTCCTCCAACTTCAAAGGGACACTACCATCATGTTAAATTTTAATTTGCAACTCCCTGGTACCTGTAACACTGCCATCTGGTGGTTCCAATCTCATATATATATATATATATATATATATATATATATATATATATATATATATATATATATATCGTATTTACCCAAATCTAGTGCGCCATCAAATCTAATGCGCACCCCAAATTTGGAACCCATAAATCAAAAAAAGTTTTTTGCTGGCGAATGTAAGTACAAGAAGTACCGAACAGTGGGTAACATACCATAAGTTGGTAACATAAACTAACATATGCCACTGTGCTGGGGCTCTCTGGGTGCCAGGCTCTGTGTGCCAATGTGCTTGGGCTCTCTGGGTGCCAGGCTCTGTGTGCCATTGTGCTGGGGCTCTCTGGGTGCCACTTCCTGTGGCGGTCACCCATTCTAGATAGCCGGGAAGCGAGAGTTGGTGGTGTTGCTGTATGTCCTGTGCTTTCCTTTTTGCCATTGAATCTAGTGCGCCATCGAATCTAATGCGCACTCCAAATTTGAGACCCGATTTTCTATGAAAAAGGTGCGTATTAGATTTGCGTAAATACGGTATATAGTCACTCATTTTGTGCCTTCTTTTCTGTCTATACTTCATCTCCAGTGCCAGTTATTCTTGAGGTTCTTCAAGGTTCTAGTCAGGTTCATCCATTACTCTGATTCAAAACTCATTCACTCCCAACACCTAAACATTCACCAAATCTAGTCTATGTTTACTGACAAAACTAAAACTAATAATTCACTCCCTTTTCTCCCACCTTGAATACCACAGCTCACTTCTAATTGGCCCTCTCCTCTCTGGACTCTTTCTAATTTATCTTAAATATTTCTGTTTGAATAATCAGTTGAGGAATGATTGGTGAGATATTTAATTCTGTCTGCAATCTCGGCTCTAGTGTCCCAGATTCTACAGGTTTATGTTTACAATCTTGACCCCGTTTAGGCACACAACATTTCTGCATTTGCCTACATCTCTGATCTCCGAAAATATTACCCTGTCCACTTTACTTTCCCTCTCTTCACCCATAATTACCATCTCCAACTCACAGGCCTACAGGCCTATTCCCCTGCTGCCCACACCCTTTGGTATTCCGTACCTCACTCTATCACACTTTTACCCACTTTTCATGGTTTCAAACATGTTTTTACATCCATTAAACATCCATTTTCATATAAGACATAGAAACCTGCCTTCCTTCCATTAATTATTCCTCAGTCTCCCCTTTTACCCTGTTCATTAATTCAAAACCGTGCTCTGACTTCCTGCTTTCACCAAAATAATTATATGTACCATACCCCTGTATTTATATGGAGTTGTTAATGAGGCTCTGTAATATAAATGGGTCTATTAAAGTAGACCCTTTTTTAAACTAGTATGCCAACGGAAAGACATTCTTAAGATATTAAACAAAAAGAGTCCGAAGCGCTCATCTGGGAATGAACAATATCGAAGTAGGTGTGTTCTATAGGTCTGGTAACCAACTCCGAGAGCAGACTATTATAGCTCACTTGTGCCCATCACAGGGAGAAATATCCTGTAGTATATCTGTCTGCTTTTACTAAAAAGTGTGATCCAGACCCGAAATACCAGGCAATTCTACCCTGAACAGGAGAAACTGCAAACCCCAGATGTACGTTTCGGCCTCTTTTTCTCTTAAGATATTGCAATTTTACCCTTAAGCTGCCCGAGAAGGAAGATAGGCCAGTTCTCCTTTACAGTTAGATTCCCTTATGGGCTCATCAGCTGTTTGTTAGTCATATCCTTGTATGCTATCCATATATCATTACAAATATTTGGTTGAGAAGCTTCTCTCACTTTAGAGAACATGCATTATGGAGTCCTTTAAAATATTTTTTACAAATTGTTGTAAAGGATTTTTAAACGCCACATCCTTTGTAGTCCAATATGAGACATTTTACTGCCATTTTATTATGCAAATTATTGCCCATTGTCAATTAAATATATAGCATAGTATCAAAAATTAAACTGACACAACTACACCTGATTTATAGTGAAATTTTAGCTTCTGATTATCATCACTGATTACAACAAGTTTAATAGGTTAAGTGAAATTGGAAGTTTGGGTGACTGAATTAATAATGGTGCATGCCATTAATAGTAGTATTCTTGGTGGGAGTAATAGAAAATACTTGCTCTCACCAGGCAAGATAGAGTATACCCGGGGTGGGCAAGACCGGTCCTGGAAAAGCCCCACACAGGCCTGTATTTGAGGATAACTTTTCTATGCACAGGTTAGTCGATCAGGATAACTGAAGAAGCGATTCACTCACCTGTAGACAGCAGAGATATCCTCAAATCCTGGCCTGTGTGGGGCTCTCCAGGAACGAACTTGCCGTTTGTTGTAGAAATTGTTGTAACACATGCCATCCTAGGCAATCAACCTTTCACTATTCAATACATCTGATTGGATACCTCCCCAGCACTATTACTCACCACATTACTACTAGATCACTATCCATCGTAAATCACAATGCGTCCACATCACAGTTATGCATCTCCCATCCACATGACCTTCTATAAAACCGTCCCATGCTGCTTCACTCTAACCTTGTGTCCCTCCTGCACCCCATCCCCTCTAGATCGTGAGCTCGCAAAAGCAGGGCCCTCACAACCTTCCATATTGGTTGGCTGACCTATAAATGAAATTATAAATACTGTATTTACGTGAATCTGGTGCGCCATCAAATCTAATGCGCACTCCAAATTTGGAACCCATGAATCAAATGGCGAATGTAATGTGCATTTGTCATTTGTACAAGAAGTACCGAACAGTGAGTTTATGTTACCAACTTATGATAGTTTTATTATAAATGACAATACTGTACAACAATATGATCATATTGCATCATACCTATAGTGTTACAACATACAAGTACGGTAATTAACAGTAATTACAACATTTACAAGCAATGACAACATACCAGTAATGACAACATACCAGCAATTAACATTCTGGTAATTAACAATATCGGCACTATTTGTCTTCTACATTACTCCCCTCATCACACCGTACCGGTAATGCAATGTTATCGATGGCGCACTAGATTCAATGTTTTAATCCTGAAAAAGGAGTTAAAACATCAAATCTAGTGTGCCATCGATTGTAATGCGCACTACAAACTTGGGACCCAATTTTCCACGTATTAGATTGGAATAAATACGGTGCCTCGAAATATATAGCTTATTTAAAATGTTGGTGCTTTATAACAGCTTGGTAATAATAATGATGAAAATATTGTTATTTATTGTATCCGTACCAGTTGTATAATCTAATTTATCACTATAGATCTACAAGGTTTTTCCATCATGCCAACTTGTATACCAAGTAATCCTGAGTAATAAGAAGAGGCAGCTACTAAATACAACAGACTTCAAGGAAGAACAGTTTATGTTCAGCAAGGCTTCACCCCAAAAGATGTATTAAATATCAACATTTATATTGTTAGTCTTATGCAAAAAGTACTACGTGTGGAGGTTTTTACATACTCCGAACTGAATAATATACGTTAATGTGGTGTTATTATCCTAATAAACTCCACAATGTGGGAGAAACGGGTTGAACTCTTATACTTCTGGTAGCCGAGTTTGTTCAAACACATCAGCAGATTTATTTAGTTAAATCAAATGGGATTTATCTCTCTGAGGGAGCCGAAGTTCTTTTATTGCATTCATATTGCTGCAGACATTGATAAATAAGCTCATAATTTGTGCGGCTGACTGGAAGCATTAGTTTATGAATATACTCTATGGAAAGTCAAAATCTATTTCACAAACCTGTTTGGAACTGACTGTTCTGATTAATGCAGCCTTCTGAAATGTACATTTAAGATTTGTCATTAGAAATACATTTACCTCTGCTTTTTAGCTTTAGCGTTTAAAACAATTTATTTTTGTGTGCTCATTTGTTAAAGTGCGACTGTGGTTTGGGAAAAGATCACTTGTTTGTGAAATATATATTATTAGCAGCTATACGAAACAGGGCCATCAAATATTCTTTAGAGAAATGTATACTTTTAGCTGACTATAATGTCACAGGGGATTCCATTTTGGACTACTAGGGCCTCATTCAAATGCGATTTGGCCAATTGAATAGGGCTCTATATAAGCACATCTTTTTACAGAAGTTTTTAGTTCGTGAACTTCTATCCAAAAGCAAGGTCTTCACTAACTAAAAACTTCTGTAAAAAAAATATGCTCTGTGCCCATATAGAGCCCTATTCAGTTGGCCAAATCGCAATTGAATGAGGCCCCTAGTCTGTAGCTTGAGGGGGAGGGTAATTCTATGGGGGTGACACTTCCATATTGGTCTATTGTACTATGTGCTATTTAAAGTGTTTCAACAGAACTAGAGACCTTCTCTGAATCCAAGGTCCCTGCTATTCCTCAGAGATATCTAATCCTTTTAAGAAAAATGTAAAATATCTATTGTCATTAAAACTATATTAAATACAATAGATTAAATTAATGGCTGTATTAATTACTTTAAGCTTTGTAAAACATTTGCACATTATGAGTTTCCTCAAAAAGAGAACACTAGAAATATAAAAATGTACTATGAACCTTGCAGTTGGCATGTGAGTACTCTAAATACAGTACCTTTATATTCAATAGACCATACATAAGGCAGTGATGTGCATTATGTATCAATTATAGGTCCACATACTTGACACCTTATTCAGCAAAAAGGCCTGAAGTTACTTTTTAGAATAGTTTTACATCCACAGTTAAATGACCCTGCATGTGTGCCTATCTGGGCTCAGAAATCAATTTTTAAAGAAATCTTTTTGAATTTTGAAACTGATGTGTATTTCACAATTTTTTCTGCAGACTATGGGCCATATTCAATTCGAATCCCGCAACTCGATCGCAGATGGCCATATGTCTGTGGGTGTGTTGTGGGCTCCCATTCGTCTCCAATTCCGGAGCTGTTTAATTGCTCCAAACCGCAAGTTATTGTCCCAAAGCCGAAACCATAAACCATGCACTGGCTCGTAGCAGTTCAGGGCGGGAACATGTTCAATTCAGAAAGCCCGTAACCGTCTATTTCAAATCAATAGAAAATGAGACTGTCATTATTACTGCAGTAAAACATGGAGGTTACATGTCAATCAATTAGGTTCTGTGTCAGATTTGCAACACTGCAAAATACAGAATTATGAAAATGAATGCCAATACTGTTCTAGTCCATATGGGTGGCCTGATATGTATTAACTCATTGACACCCAAAATCGATTTAACACCGAAATTAAACATAAAATAACTTTTATTTCCTGCCGATTTGCGAGCTTGAGACTGTTGTGCAATTAATTTGAATGTCTTTCATCACTTTCCCCGTTATTTATAGTGCAGTAGAGATTTTTTTTAAGTTCCAAGTTTAACCAACGCCATTCTTTCAAGGCCGTAACTCGGAAGTTGTTCGGAGCCCACAAAAAGACTCCAACTGAATAGCAAATTAGCTTGCGACCTCACTTACAGGCCTCCGGATCTCCCGAAACCTCTATTGAATATGGCCCTATGAGAGGATCATTTCACAAGCTTTGTGTGTTTTGCAACTATTTTTTTTTTCATTTTCTTTCTTTGGGTTTGTATGTCTAAAGAACCCAATGCTGAAACTGTATTATTACAGGTGAGCTTGCCATTTATGGTCCTGTCTAGACCTGACAGCATTTTCTCATAACGTCAATCACATATGTAAATCTAACCCCAGAGAAAAGCCTCTTGAGTGTTCAAAGCGTCCATAAAATCTTAAACCCTGAGTGCCTGTCCTATAACTATTTTCTAAATCACCTGAAGGTTACTTAAAAGCTCTACAAGAATCCGATATTGTAAAAAAAAAGTCAAGGATAACTTTATCCCCTTGTAATGTCCGATAAATGCCTCAGAGAACCCTGGACATCTCAAAACTGATACTATGAAGGATCTATGACCTGATACTTCCTATGAGCCAGGTATCCCCCAGACCACCTTGATAATTTAAAGTATAACCATGGTCGTCCCCATGGCACTAAACATTAACTGTTATATCATGGGGCTGCCTATGTATAGAATTTTAGGGCTAGTGTATTGTGTTCACATTAGTACATACCATTCCATAATGTTGTTACTGGTATACTTTAGTAGGTACCACTCCATACTTTTATGGCTATACTTTAGGCTGAGAGCACAGGCAAATCTCCTAGGTGCGAGTCAGTAAAGTTTGCAGTATTCTTTCTTGCGGAAGCCATGGAATAACTCTACAAATTTGCTGTGAATAACTCCTTATGGGAGGTCTTATGGGAGCCATGGAATAGAGGCCTATATTTATAGTGTAGCTGAACTGCAGGTAAGACTCAAAGTAAGTAAACAGGGTGAGTATTTTGAAAGCTAACACTGCAGCATTTAAAAAATTAAACTGTAAAAAGATCTACAATTTAAAATGTCTTTAAAACGTATGCACTTGATTTTGAGTGTCCTGCTTAGTACCTTTTAAGTTTTTTGCCTGCAGTGTTTTGCTCTTGTAGGAAAATGTAATAGTGTCCAATTTCCTATTTTAGGTCTATTACGTCCTCCTTCCATTTTATCACCTCTGTCACCCTTCCTATCCCATTGGTTCTGTGACTTTAATAGTGGTGACAGAACTAATTGATCATTTGGAGCCAGGGGGGATAATGTTGTGCATTTGCTGACAAATGTTGTTACTGATTGCATGATGTCCCTTCAAATCTTTCTCCTTAAGATATTGTTGGCCAGGGCATTAAAGGACCAGTTGCAGTTTTTCTGTATGTTCTTTATATAATAAAATGTTTTTAGGAATGAAAATAAACCCCTTTTATATTTTAAAATTTTAGACACAAATATCCTTTATAACAGTGATCCATTTTCTTTCTCAGTTGATTTTGTCTTCTGCTTGTATATAAGTGTATATAAGATGTAACAAAAAATTAACAGCCCTATTAAATTCGGGCTACATTTTAAAACATAGCCTATAACTCCAGTTTTACGGGTTATGGTTATTTAATTAGCCCTGTAATGTAGCCCACAGACAACTTGCTGGTTAAAACGCAGCAAGGCCAAGAAAAGCCTACGTGTTGAGCAACGTTGAACTTTGCGCCCGTAAATCCTTTGATCTGTCAAGCCGGTAACCGCTACTTGTTAAATATAGTTATTAAATTGCAAAGAAGTAACACACGAGCAAGCCCGTAACACGCAAATGAAGGTCAAAGACCAACGTGTGCTCCAGAGGACCCGCAAAGAGGGTAAAGTCCAATACGCAAATCGGAACCGAAAGTACAGTACTTCATGTTTATATTCCGTGTTATATCGATCCCTGTGATCCAATGTGCTAATACATATACTGTAACTCGCATGTAATAGAATATCCTATTTACGGCTTAATTAATATTGCATTAATCTGGAATGTGGGTCCGATCACAAACTGTAACAGCCCCTTCCAATTCAATAGCAAAGTAACTCCGCCAAATTTCAAGGCCCCAGCCGTTACGTGCTTCACGTTGGACTTATGGGACTGGAATTTAATATGGCCCTAAGATTGTATTATTTTTTTATAATCTAACACTATTTTGCGTATTTACAAGTGTACCTTTTCAAAAGCGTATATATTTAATATATGACTACAATGGTCCATTAATGTGTTTAGCACTGCAAGGGCACAACAGTAAATTATAGAAGAATCGAAAATATGAAAAAGTTTAAATTGTTGTCAGTCTGGAGCCTGATGCAGAATTATGCACTTAATGTGAACATCCTCCTTCTGTTCCAAAGACAGCTTGTCCTCTAAGTAAATCCTGGACATCTCTGGTAATGTATAAGGAAATTTATAGGGGAAACTGCACAACAAAACACATTAATCAAAAAACTAGAAAGACCTAGAAGACATGCATTCGTAATCCCTGGTACATGGTGTCAGTGGCACATTGGGATACATCATAATAAATCATATATATATATATATATATATATATATATATATATATATATATATATATATATATATATATATATAAAACCACTGGCAGAAAAGTATACATCATATTGAAACCATAAGGTAGCAGTGTCTGATGTTGTATCATATATCAAAGAAACATGATAAATGAATTTGGATTTGAAGGTACAGCAAAATCTGAAATGTTCTATCATACATTTATAGGAGCAAGGTCTAGGTGGTACAATGGCTCCCTATCAGTTTAAAGATAAGCAATTTATAAACCTTACCTAAAAAGGGCACAGGAAGTCGCATATGAAAGCTCTTGCGACCCTATTTGTACTTCGCTGTTTAAGGATAAAATTAGTGGGAATAATGGGACCACAAAATCAATTTGCTGTGTTTTAGAGTGTAAATAAGCCTCATTAAGAAAATATAAACCCAGAGTGCTGCACTGTATTACCATTCAGCAAGTTATGACTAGCCATATTGCAACTTCTAATTCACCCAGTAGGGCCAGTTTCTTCTTATTGATCCACATGATCATGTGGTTCTAACTTCAGCACTAGAAGCGGCAATATGGAGAGTCACAATCTGCTCTTCTAATATAATCTGCTCTTCTAATACACTCTCCGAGGAATGGAATGTGAAAGGCTTTTGTTAGATGTTACCTGTGTTTAAAGGGTCAGGACTTGTTTTACCCATACAGTGTCCCTTTAAAAAGCCAATGTAAGGGCCAGGTTAAACGCTTTGTGTGTAAGTCGTTCACCTCTTATTTCAAGAAATGTGTATTTTAAGTAAGTTAACAATACAGCCATTGTCACAACCTAAAATGATGATGGAGTATAGAGGATCCTAGTCCTCTTATCTCCTGTAGGTTTTAGACCTAAGTTTGGGCTGACTCTAGACCTATGGACAGTCTTTGTCGGTACAAAGGCATAAGTCCCAGCTTTTGGTAGTGTGCCTGGGAAAACCTGGAAGGGAGTCAGAACGATCTCCTTTACCAGCATATGCCCCTGGGTCAATAATACACCTGCACACAAAGTCTTGATGAAAATTATGAACCATGTTTTATTTTAGAACAGCATATTTAACCACATCCCACAAGAATGGGGGAAGTGGCTACCGTTATCCAGCCCCAAATGACCTCTGGCCAATCATGAAGGGGAACTGTGTGTGAACCATTAGTCCCCTCCCAGGTCCGCCCACTAGGCGAGGCCAACTAATTCATTTGGGCTCTGAATCGCCAGGGGAAAGCACCTTGGCTCTCCTGTGCCCATGCTATGAAGGCTGAGAAGCCTCAGGGCATCCCATTGTTTCTGGGTGCCTGCCTGTCTGCTCTCCAGCTGTGAGCTCCCTATTGTGTAGTTCTCTGCTGGACACTTAGCTAATGGGATTAACAGGCCTTTGGGAACAAAGGAGGCTTGGCTGTATTCAACAATATAATAACATACTAATATAATAACATACATTCATATTTACAAATATAACACCCAATGTTTCACCCACATACAACCAATATATCCCATTAGATCCCTCACAGGATACCCATTACAATGAGCCTAAACATGGAAAGGATGGGAATATGCTAAGGGATAAACTTATAATACTTTATCCCCTAGACCACAACATAACAATATATCCATAATACAATATACAATATAATACTAACATATTATAACCCATAACACAATATACAGTGGGTCTCCTAAACCCAGAACTCTTGCTCTCCATATGGCATCAACTGTGGATGATATACCAGCCCCAAGAAGGCGGCTATTGGTATATAACAGTCCAGTCCCAATATAGGCCACTGCTGATTCATGACAGCCATACCTAAATAAAAGTGTTTAAAATGTATTTTAAAATGCTTGAAGTGCTGGGTGTACTTTCACCTCATTTCCATTTCATGACTTACATTGTTTGTCTGGAAACCATTGTCATATCACAGCTGTTTAATTATTCAGGAGTTGTGATTTTGTTTTTCATTTCCTCCAGTGGGATTGTTAGTTAACCATTGTTGGGAAAACCAAGCAACAAAAACATTTACATCTCTAATGACATCAGGTGGGGGCATAGTCACATAATAATGATTTAAGGAAGATACAGTTGTGCTCAAAAGTTTGCATACCCTGGCAGAACTTGTGATATTTTGGCATTTATTTTGAAAATATGACTGATCATGCAAAAAAAAAAAAAAAGTATTTTATTGAAGGATAGTTATTATATGAAGCCATTTATTATCACATAGTTGTTTAGCTCCTTTTTAAATCATAATAACAAAAATCACCCAAATGGCCCTGGTCATAAGTTTACATACCCTTGAATGCTTGGCCTTGTTACATACTCACAAGGTAACACACACACAGGTTAAAATGGCGATTAAAAATTCATTTCCCACACCTGTGGCTTTTTAAATTGCAATTAGTGTCTGTGTATAAATAGTCAATGAGTTTTTTAGCTCTCACATGGATGCACTGAGCAGGCTAGATACTGAGCCATGAAGAGCAGAAAAGAGCTGTCCTGCGTAACAAAGTAATGTAATTTCATAAAGATGGAAAAGGATATAAAAAGATATCCAAAGCCTTGAAATTGCCAGTCAGTACTGTTCAATCACTTATTATGAAGTGTAAACTTAGGGGATCTCTTGATACCAAGCCAAGGTCAGGTAGACCAAAGAAGATTTCAGCCACAACTGCCAGAAGAATTGTTTGGAATTCAAAGAAAAACCCACAGGTAACCTCAGGAGAAATACAGGTTGCTCTGGAAAAAGACGGTGTGGTTGTTTCATGGAGCACAATACGACGATACTTGAACAAAAATGAGCTGCATGGTGAGTTGTCAGAAAGAAGCCTTTACTGCACCAATGCCACAAAAAAGCCCAGTTACAATATGCCCGACAACACCTTGACATGCCTCACATCTTCTGGCACACTGTCATTTGGAGTGACAAGACCAAAATAGAGCTTTATGGTCACAAGGCCTATAGTGAAAAGAATACCATCCCCACTGTGAAGCATGGTGGTGGTTCACTGATGTTTTGGGGGGTGTGAGCTCTAAAGGCACTGGGAATCCTGTGAACATTGATGGCAAGAGGAATGCAGCATGTTATCAGAAAATACTGGCAGACAATTTGCATTCTTCTGCATGAAGGCTGCGCATGGGAGGCTCTTGGACTTTCCAGCATGACAATAACCCTAAGCACAAGGCCAAGTTGACCCTCCAGTGATTACAGCAGAAAAAGGTGAAGGTTGTGGAGTGGCCATCACAGCCTCCTGACCTTAATATCATCGAGCCACTCTGGGGAGATCGCAAATGTGCGGTTCATTCAAGACGACCAGAGACTTTGCATGACCTGGAAACATTTTGCCAAGACGAATAGGCAGCCATACCACCTGCAAGAATTAGGGGCCTCATAGACCACTATTAAATAGACTGCACGCTGTCATTGATGCTAAAGGGGGCAATACAAAGTATTAAAAACATTTGGGTGATTTCTATTGTTATTATTATTTAAAAAGGAGCCAAACAACTATATGATAATAAATGGCTTCTTATAATCACTATCCTTCAATAAAATACGTTTTTTTTGCATTATCCGTCATATTTTCAAAATAAAGGCCAAAATGTCACAATTTCTGCTAGGGTACGCAAACTTTTGAGCAAAACTGTATGTCTAATATTAAAATGTTATTTTATTAATGCAGTATTTTAATTGTTGTCTACTTTTAATCTCTTTGGCTCTGCGGTTGTCACTTAAGACTACACAGCAATTCTCCTGAATATGATAGTACGGACTTGTTAAACTCATGTTGTCTCAGTTTCATTTTACTAGGAGGTGAAAATCTCTTTTTAATGAAATGTCTGTCCTATGTATAACCCAAGTGCTTATTGGTTGGTATTTCTAAAAGCAATATAGAATAATAAACCTATACTCTGACTCATCTAAGTCTAGTGGTACCCATTACGGTTTATACAATATATGTGCATAATCCTCCAGGATAATCATGTTGAGGTTTATAGAAATTAATTTGGCACTGGTTATACTGGCCCATATATACAGTAGCTGTGATGTGACGCACTGTGTGTTGGGCTTTGGCCACTTTTGGCAGATTGAAGTGTAGTTATAAGACTAAAAGCTCTTCTTCCTTAATATGATTGCCATACATACCTACATATGACCCAGACTTCTATTTAATCCTATCTTCCAGAAACCCCAATCAGAGGATTGCTGTAGTTTTATTTATATACATATATAAATCTTGATCTTATGGACCAGAACACGCCAGGCATACCTTCTATCTGGTTGTGTTAATCCATAAGATTTTCATGGCAAAGAAACTGTAGTGGGTTGCCAGTTCCTTCTTCAGTGGACTGCGATATGTCTGACCTCTCTGCTATGACTTGCCCATCTTCCCCTACATGGATTAGCTCACAGCTTCATTGAAGTAAGCAAGCCCTTTCACCATGACAAGGTAGCAATCCAGAAGGATATATATAATGCTTTGAAATATATATATATATATGAAATTCAGACTGTAAAAAAAGAATACTGCCTCTAATCTATTACCTTTTTTATATGCAGTTATGTTGCTGTTTTGGTTTCTGCTGATCAACTTCTTGAGGTAGGAGACCCTGAGCTGCCACAATGGGAATGTGACAGCTAATACTGACAGTGCTCTCTACAGGAATAAAACATTGCTCCTTTACAAGGAAATACTTTCCCAGCGAAAGTACCAGACACAACTAACTTAAAACAGAAAATGTGCTAGGCAGTAAAGAATAATTGCATATAAAAATAAAAATTGTAAATACAGTGTTAATATTTTGCATTTCTAAGGGAATTTACCCACAATCAAGTATAGTTATCCCTTTCAATGGATCCATACAAGTTTGTATATTAATTAAGAGTCACTTAACTTATTTTCTATTCTTCAGGCTTTTAATATTAATTCAAATCTACGTTGCATTATGTCATTGGAGTTATTTTTTACAAACCTAATTTTGTCCCTATGTTAAAAAAGACCATTTAAAACAGATGAACAGTGTGATCTGGAGCAGGACTAAAGAGAGAAGCTTCCCTGCATCTAATCAGTGGCTCATCAAAAAGTTATTAAACTTGTGATTATAATGGGACTTTGTGTTACTTTTTTCTCATATGATGTAAGAAAACAGAGGAGTCACTGTGTTAAAATATATATGTTTACACTCATCCTAAAGTTACACCACAATAAAGCCAGGTCCCCTGCCATCTTACCTTGACAGCGGGAAGCTCATCCCATCTTCTGGGAAGTTTTTTTTTTATCTGTGACCCTGTGCAATTAACTGGCAGCGCTGAAATTTACCAAACAATTGATGATGTAATGACCCTTTATTCACATAAACTCCCAAATGAATATCTGGGATATCCCAGGAATTATTATTTATTTTGAGCAGCCACTGCTTTTTTTAAGCTGCCTGTTTGAGCCACTTTCTCAACAGAGAGCAGATGGAAAACAAATTAAATATCCATTATTCATATTGAAAGGGCTAAACCATTTCAGTCGTAGCAGCTGAAACCTTCTGTACATTCAAAGTTTCCCTCTACCTATAGAGACAAAGCAGCAAAAACCAAAGCAGTTGATTCCACTGCAGCATATAATAGATAATAGATTAAAGTGTGTATTTATTTATTTTTTTGAACATTTAAACACTTATATTGAATTTGGCAAAATCTCTTGTAATTTCTGACAGTTGCAAATTAGGGTTAACACCCTCCAAACCCCGGCTAAATTAGCATCACATTTAAAATTATTTGTTTTGGCTAATCAGGATAGCTGAAACATTTGATTTAAACTCTGCGGTTCCTGTTTGTGCTGTAAAGCAGCCTGCGAAATGTAGTGTATCACTGATATCTGCAATGTATTGCTGCTGACATACAGACAGTTAGCTGCAAGGTGATTGGCTGAGCAAGCAACTGCACGTAAATAGTGGGTTAATATTGCTCCCCTGATGCTGCATGCTGATTGGAGGGATCAGATGCTTGTGTAGACACCCCTGGAGGCGTCAACATAATTAGAGGGATTTTTAGATATTAATGAAAAATAAGAGATGTGCTGCATACACACAAGCTGCTTATTGCCTAAGGTGTGCAGAAATTTATTAATCCATAAAACTTGGATATGCCTTTAAAAGGCACTCCTCCTTAATTTTTTTGCAAAAAAAGACAAAATGTCCTTCATTGCTAAATCAAAACTGCATAAATAGTTACAAATTAAAGGCTCTAATTGTTTATTTTAAACTTTGTAAAAACATTTTGCACATTATCAGGTCAGGTTCTTTAAAACAACATATGACCCTTATAAATGTTATTGATTCTACTTCTAAACTTTGCATAGGAACAAAATCCATCCATGCTAAGCTATAGTTATCTAAAATGTTGCACTATAGCTGAAATAACTGACTGAAGATTGAAGATTTTTCCCTTTTTAATAAACCTTCTATCAATTTTCTTGTCTGTTATTTCTTCATCTACTGACCTAATGCAGGCTAATCATCTTCCTTCCAGCCTTACTTTCATATCATGTCATCTTTCAAATAATCATTTACAGCTCTAATTCCTCTGCCGAAAGCTTCAATTTTTCAAGCAAGTTCAGCCGTTTCATTTCTTGCTTTCTGCTTAATAGCAACCATTAGATGTTCTGGATAATGACCAAAATGACTTTGATTTGGAATTTGCTTGTTCACTATCCTGTGAGTCTGAATATCATCAAGTTATTTAAAATGTTAATGGAGTCAGTATTTTGCATGTTCTGTTGCAATGATTACCAATCTTTTTCCGGCGTTGCTCATATCTAATTTATGTGACACCACAGTGTTTTCAGTAATGCAATCAGATACATTTCTTGGGGTCCATTACAAATGTAACAGCTAGGGCTCCCCAATATATGCACACCCAATTTCTCCAGTACCCTTAGCCAGCATTTACATTAAATATATGCATTTGTTTCCCTTATTAAATTAGTATATTTCGTAGAATATGGAACTATAACTCATCCTTGCACCACTCTGTTACTTCCTCTCCTGATGACAGGCACATAATAAAAATGCCTGCCAGCATGGGGCTCCTGCCTGTGTACCATATAATACAATTCTTTAATAGGCAGAACTTTGGACTGTTAAGGCCACTGACAGACACTTGACCAAGAGATTGTTAACCTTTGTAAGTTGTAACCCCTTTATAGCCGAATGCAGTGGGTAGAGAAACGTTTGTGCTAGTAATAAAGAATAAAGTAATGAATACAGATGAAAGTTAAGGAGACATGGAGGTGTTTTTTTTCTGACTACCATTTATTTTAATACTGCAATAGGCTTTGTGATGGACAAATCCATCAAGGCCATCAACTACCCTCTGAAAGGGAATAAACACTGGAGACTGGGACTGAATGGAACCAGCATTGGCGCTCTGGAGGGAAAAGACCTTAAAACTCCATTAATTTCACCATTGGCTGTCACGGCTGATTGGTTTACTCGTCTTATCAACGACCAATCGGAAGGACGCTGCTGCAGAGCTACTGTGATTAAATTGTGGGTGCTGGGAGGGGGAAGTTGACACTATGGAGAGAGGGAAAAAGAGTAGAGGTGCTCATCTGAGAACCAAAAATACCTCAGTGTTTTTTTTTCTATAGGTCTGGTTACCTACTCAGAGAGCAGCCTCTTTTAGCTCACTTGTGATCTTCACTGGGAGAAATATCCTGTAGTATATCAGTCTGGTGTCACTCAAAAGAGTGACCCAGCCCCGAAATACCAGGCAATTCTACCCTGACCAGGAGCAACAGCAAACCCCAGACGTGTTTCGGCCTCTGTGGGCCTCGTCAGTAAGGTGCAGTTGTACTCCTTAAGGCGCAGTGAGCAAGGAGTCCATGTCTAGTTCCCCTATCACCCATAAGGTGAGGAAAATGTATGCAAAAAGAGTAGAGGTGCTCATCTTTTTAGTGAGGCCAGACATATACTACAGGATATGTCTCCCTGTGAAGGCCACAAGTGAGCTAAAAGAGGCTGCTCTCTGAGTAGGTAACCAACATCATAAGCGTTCCCAACACTGACAACTATTATAGTGATGGCCCATGAACTTCACTATTTACTGATGTCATTCCCTTTAATGAGTCTGGCTTCTGCTTGTTAAAATCATTCCAGGTATATAAGGGAATTACTTAATAAACATATAAAACAACTGTAAATTATGTAAATATATGTTGTTTATTTACCTGCATAAAACCCAAGTCAGAGGTGCTAAGTCTGAGAACAAACTAACCCAAGTAGGTTAGATGTATGGGCATAGTAACCCACTCAGAGAAAAGCCTCTTTTCGCTCACTTTTGCTCTTCACAGAGAAGAAATATCCTCAAGAGTGATCCTGTCCTGAAATACCAGGCAATTATTCCCTAAACAGCAGAAATCGCAAACCCCAGACGTATGTTTCAGACTATATTAGTGTTACAATAGAGGTTATATACTATATTAGTGTTACAATAGAGGTTATATAGACAATAGTTGTATTTGTATGATATAATATCTGAAAAATATTTTTTATTACTCACATAATTGAGATTTACGCAAGTTTCCTTATGAAACTCTCCCAAGTTACCATAAATGAACAAAAAAATTCTAAATGTGTGGGGTCAACAAGAATCAAATATTCCTGATGGAGAAGATTTTATTCAGTGAAGTTCAGATACTTGACATTTTTGGGGGGGAAATGAGTCTTGTTTTACAATTACATTCTGCTCCAGTTGTTACCTTATTGTAGACTGAATTCTAATAAGCATCAGCAAAGGTTTTTTTTTATAATTAGTTTTAATTTTGGTAAAAAAAAACATTTGATTCAGAGATTGTTTATACAGGATTTCTATATGTGTGTATTGAAGATATAAGAACTTTATGAGGACTATATAAGTAATATTTATGCAGATGTCCAGAACAGACCAAGGTCCCCCTATTGACTACCCTGATGTAGGGTGTGGGAGACTTATAGGATCCACTTTTTCTATAATAGTTTTTAAAATTGTATGGAAATAATAGACATTTTTCTAAAGGGACAGTTTAGTGAATAAATATGTCCCAGCTGCAAATTTGTTGTTGTATTTGAGCTGATTTTATTTCAAGTAATTGTGGATTTCTCAAGTCTTTTTAGCTCACAGTAAGTAACCATGAGACTTCAGCGATTTTCACAAATCAGCATACTAATGTACTAGAGACACTGTCCCCTATTAAATTGCAATCGATTTGCTACAATTACAGAGCAATTCAATTGAACAAGCCTGTAATGTACAGGCCGAAAGCTGAAACCATAAACCATGCAGTCAAAAGTAGCATTTCAGAGCGTGATCATGATCAATTAAGCAAGGGCGTAACTACCGATTTTAGAAACAGACAAGAGTAAATGAGACATCATTACGTCAGTAAAACATGGAGGTTAAACCACAGTAAATTAGCGTTTAGAAGTCCGATCAAACTTGCACTTCGGCAATGTACAAAATAATAAAAATGAATGGCGATACTGTTCTAGTCCATGTGGGTGGCCTGATATGTATTAACTCCTTGATCCCCGAGATTGATATGAGCTTGAGACTGTTGTGCAATTAATTCTAATATATTTCACCGCTCTCCTCGTCTTTTAAAGTACAGTATTGGTTTTATGTTTGCATTTACAGTGCTACGAACAGGTGTTTAACCCCCTTGCAAATCTGGTTAGCGTAGGATTTCCTTCTACATTTGCCATTTACGGGTGTGAAAACATTTGAGGGCTTGAGGAATTGTAGCAATTGAATATCGAGTTGCCATTTTAGCCATTTGTAACTTTTGCCGGCTTGAAAGATCAAAGGCTTACAGGATATTCAGCCTGTAACCCGTATATTGTTTGTAGCTCGTATAAAAGATGCCAATTGAATAGCAATTTAGTTTACAGGCTCCAGTAACTTACAATTGCTCATTTGAATAGGAGCCCCAGTTTTTAACCCTCTTATTCCGCTTACTTGAGTCGAGCTAGTTTGTAAAAAGGACAGTTGTTGTGAATCCAAGGAGATGCCCCACAAATAGAGAATACAAAGAAAAACAACATAAACATACTTCTAATAATAGTTAAGGTATTTAATATGTTATTCCTCCAATTTTCAAGTTTTCAATATATTCTTTCCCAGTAACCGCTTCACAACCCACATTCTACAGTGTGAAATAGCATTAAATTGTAGTACGCTGCTGGCCATTCTGGCAGTCGGAATGGGATACCTGTTGCCCATCATTTATATTTGGACTAACTGTCCCAATCATTATCCTTAGAAATCACCATTAGGCAAAACATGTGCTAAACAAGCCTGCTGTGGTTTAGTGCGTAATACGTTCCAGACATTCTGCCATTTGAATATTTAATAATAATGTTCATTGTTTGTATTTTGTTCAGTATTTTTTTTTTTCTCCAAATAAAAGGATCTTCGTGTTGCATGATACCAATTCAATGCTGTTCCCATGCACTTATCAACCATATGGTGAAAATGTGTGATGATATTGCTGGCTCCCTAATTCCTCAGTCTATTTTGCATACTAATATAAAAAATAAACAGATATTCACAGATGGCATTTCAGAACATGACGGGGGAAATAGTGCCAAAAT
This sequence comes from Discoglossus pictus, assembly GCA_027410445.1. Classification (NCBI taxonomy): domain Eukaryota; kingdom Metazoa; phylum Chordata; class Amphibia; order Anura; family Alytidae; genus Discoglossus; species Discoglossus pictus. The sequence goes on along the minus strand of CM050165.1, from coordinate 134,907,327 downwards.
CAAGAGATGTGTTTCCCGATTATAAAAACAGCATAGTGAGGAAATAAGAAAACAAATAATTGAATGAACAAGACCTAAAATGTAGGAATTCATGTGTTAACCAATTACCAAAGACACTTTGGACTATATTCACTAAGGGGGGAATGTCCTATAGAACTAGTATAAAGAATGAGCCAAAAAAGGTATAAGATATTCAACAGATTATTATTATTAATTGACTTTTATTCATTTAAGGGCAGTATCTTCATATGCACCATTGGCAATCACATTATGCTTACAACAGTTTCAATCCATAAGGGAATTAGGTAAACTAATTAATATGATTCCAATTAACTGCAGAGTCATCAGACAAGATTACAATGTGTCCACTTCTTCTTAAATCCTCCATCAGCACCTACATGGCCTAGACACTATGCTCTGATGTACACAGTACATACGTGCTTAATCCAATAAACCACTGTTTTGGAGAAAACTAAAGTAGTTCTCGGAGATATCTGTCCCTGGCCAAATTACCAATATACAGATAGTGTGCACACCTTAGAGAAATAATACACCAACACAGAGTTCTGGTATAAAGCTTTCTCTCGCCTACTGTTTATTGAATCAGCCGCTATATATAACATTTAACAATCAGATAAATGTTTAAACTAAGCAAAACATCAGGTTTATTCGGTAGTTCATTGGTTCTGAGATGTCCGCTTTTACGGAATCTCAACAAGGCATTGGGTTAGTGCATTAAGGAGTCTCTAGGTGTCATCCCACAGTGGGATGAGTCTTTCTCTCATTGGTCAGAAGGTTAAGACAAAGGGAAGATGGCGTTCTCCTTCTTGTGTCCAAGGTGTGGTAGTCATCATCACCCTTAGCAGACCGGAAATAGTGCTGCCTACATCTTGTATGCGGAAGTGGCAAATCCTCCATCTTAGAGTCTCCAATAATCAACATTGTTAATAAGGTTACGTAATACTGAAAAGAGAAAATGTATGAGTAGGGCAAACATAAAATGCATTTTCTTGTAGATCCTGATCCATAACACCACCATTGTGAAGAGAGTCATTTAGTACAGCGGTTATCTCTAAAATATTCACATACCATTAAAGGGCAACGACACAGATTGCAAATGCAATATCATTTAAAGGGACATTGAAAGTCCCCTATTTTAATAGTTAAATTAACTACCAAGGTTTTTAATTTGCATATTTAAATTTTATTAACAAGTGCTCAAAAGCTCTGTTTTTACTCGCTGAAACCATCCAAAAAGTACTTACAAAGGTCCGCTCATGAATATAATATTTCTATATTACTAGATGTACTAGCCAATGAAAGACTGTGTCTCAATATGCTGCTGAGACAGTCTGTGATTGGCTAGTACGCCTTGTACTATAGAAACATTGTATGCAGGAGTCACAGCAAGTAGACCTTTGCAGGGACTGTTTGCAAGGTTTCATTTTGTAAAAACAGAGCCTTTAAACACTTGTTATTAAAATGTTGTTTAAATGCGCAAATCAAAACCTGGTAGTTTATTTTAATATTAGGAACAGGGAGTGCTCCATGTCCATTAAAATAATTTTTGTAGGTTTTAACTGGGAAACACCCTTTCTTACCCACCCACCAAGCATAGTCCGTTTTCATTCTAAGAGTGATCATACCAATAATACCAAAGCTATCTGATTTTGAAAAGCATGAGCATGTGCAGTCTTATTATTTCCTTGGCTGTGACCTCACTTATGTGTTTCAATTCCGTATGATTTTTAGACTGAAAACAATGCCTTGGATTATTACAGTCATCTTGAAAATTAGGTAACTGAATGGTGAGTTGATAGAAAAGACTGATTGGTAGGTAAAAACTACAGACTTCAGTGTAATTTTACTATAGGAAAATGTAATTTTGAAATAACGTTCACTCAATTACTTGATATGGCGTATAATTTTAAATGATCCCATAGTTCGAAAAATCTGTTGTGCCCCTTTCAATGCTGTGTAAAGATTGCTCTATAGCCCTTGTATTAAACTCCCTCATTTTGATTTTTCTCAATGATGTAAACCCACATCACTGTGTCACATATTGAGGCAGACTCGTCCATGTCTGGTGACACATACTGAAAGTGGGATTGTGAGCACATTAAAAGTAAAACTTAGCCTAATTGACATGTACTTGTAAGACTCTTTTTGAGAAGTTTTGATTTGGCCAATTAGACATTATAACAGGTGCCAGAAAACTGTCAGCCTGGTTAAATTAAAGCTCTCCCACCATCATCTTTATTCAATTGATGTAAAATCCCTTCATTAATCGTGTCCAATTGCTTCAAAACGAATCCCACATTATAAGGTGCCTTAATTCAAGGTGTACCAATATCTCTCTTTATGTAAATACACATCCAAACATCATTGGAGCACCAGGGAAATGTATTCCCTGGAGTGTAAGCAGATGGACCATGTCGTCACAGAAGGAAGGCAGCTGGAACTGGCGCTTGTTCTTGGCACATGGCACCATGGTTCTGTTCAAAAGTGAGGCACACTGAATATAAAATGCTCAGGGCTTGTCATTTCTGGCAGCTTAGTATGTGAGAGCAGCAAGTTCCAACTGATTCAAAGTCATATATTTTACTCCTAGGTCAGCTAGAAATGTACAGTGCAACTTAAAACAAAAAGGTAGCTGTGATATAGGTGCCAAAATGTGAACAGTGAAAAATAAATGTTTTGTTGCTATTGATATTTAGGAAAATTAGCCCATTTGTGTGTCATATGTGTAAATCCGAACATGACTGTATAGAAATAAATAGCCATTTTACTGAAGGAACACTATGGTCCCATATTCATATTGATAATGTGCAATAGTTTGTGGGAAGAAATCAAATAACCTTTTTGTTTCTACCATTATACTTTGAAGCTCTTATTTTTATAGGTTTTTGTCTGACGTGCTGTGATGATCACCTCTGCCCATTTTGGATAACTAGGGGCTGGGCTACTGTAACAGACTTCCAGGTGTGTTACTCTGGTGTCTGACTGGTTTAGTTCAGACCTTAGATCCACACCAGTTAGATACCAGAACACACAGCAGGAAGTATGTTACAGCTGCCCCGCCCCTAATTATGTAAAAGGGGCAGAGCTAAGCACCAGAGTACATCGGGCGAAAACCTATAAAAGTAAGAGCTTTAAGGTATAACTACTTGCGTTACAAAGTTTATACATTATAAATCAAATAAACATATGCATTTACTTTCATTTTAACAGCCATTATTTATATAGTCCAGTGATTCTTTCATGTATTTCCTGTTATACGCTGTACTGCACAGAACCATTGTTGTTTAATAAAAAAGCCCCTATGATGTTGATGTATCTGACTTTAATCGGAAACTTTCTGCAGTCTCACTACAAAACTAGTTGACCGTTTAATTGGACATTGAAGTCACCATATGTTCTCTACACCATCAGATAGAGGATGGAAAATCATGTGTAAAAAGATGTTTTGTTTTTTTTTAATTGATGACTTGGTTATTATAGGCAGTGAATCCCTCCCACAATAATCTTTATAAATAGTAAGCTTCAGGATGTAACCATTGCACTGATTTTACCTGAGCTTTATTGATTTTAATATTCCTTGTTTAACAGACTGAGATGTGGCACAAGTGTTAAAGTATCTGCTCTTAGGACTGTAGGTTCTAAGTTTGAATCTCCTTCATTCCTTTCTTTTTTTTTTTTTTTACATTAATATGAACCACACTGCAAATTATTTAAGACTTTGCATACAGTATGTGAACATGTGAAGTTTTTTTCCTCCTCTATAGTGGTCCTACATAGAAGGGAAACAGAAGGGGTTTATCAGTCATTTTATTTCTTTGAGTGACCAAATTACCAAAACTTTGGTAGGCTGGTGCATTGTCAAATAAACGTATTTCTAGGTCAGCCAGAACAACTTCCCCAGTAGTTGTTATCAAATATTTTTACAATAAAACAAAGATTTTTCCCCTTATTTCAAGTAGTTGTGTTTGAACTCATCTTTATTATTTACTTCACTGTAAGTGCTCTTCATGGTATGTTAATGCTTTTAATTACACTAATAACAGCTACAAAATCTAAGGTTTTTAAGTATTTGTTTAAATACAAATCTATTCTTCCCACTGGCTGGTACATGAGTGATAACAGATTGCTGAATGAATGTGCATGCTGTGAGTCTGTATGGGGAAGGCTATGATGGATAGCACAGTATCTTGTGGACTCCAGTTACTGCACTGACCAGTTAACCCATAGCTGTCCTGTTTTAGGTGAGTCCAGTATTCTATGCCTGCACAAATAGATTTGTTAGGGTTCATTTTTTTTTTCTTTTCATTGGTGCAGCTCCAGAATGGAGCATTGCTCTGCATTGCTAAAATTCCAGAGAGGCAAGAGCGTAGAAACCTGAATTTTCGCCTTTAAGAAAAAAATAGACCCATTGTAATGTCTGTTCCCTTCAAATTGGACATTTAAACAGTCTGACAAAAATCTTAACATTGATTTGAATGAGGGACACTCATGCAACCTTATTGGTTGCAGTAATGCAGCAGCCTGTGGGCAGTCTATACATACACATATAAAACACAGATTTAATTTATCTGTGAAAAACGCACATATTTCAAAAATTCAAAAAGCAATTCAACATGCTTTTAGGAGATCTTTACTGTGATGTGGTCCACAATGTGTTGAATTAAGTGCGTGTTTTAAGCTTTAATAATTTAGATTGCAGTCTTGCACTATGCATGCTGACATCAAGCTCTTCAAGCAGCATTGCAATCATTTATGGTCATTGATCACAGAGGGCCAGGTGTACTAAATGATGATGTGTCGGAGAACACAAGTAGATTAATTTTTTTGAAAATTCTTTGTTTTTTGGTAAATCTAAGAGTTTGTTTTGTGTTGTATGAGGTTTTTGGCAAACCAACACTGAAGATTGTAAATCAGCCTGTCTGTTCTTTAGATTTACCATATGTGACTGTTACATTTATCATTAAATGTGCAATAGTTGCTCTAACCTCTGTGGGACCCTCTAACTTTCAAGTTAATACATTGTGCTGTGCAATAGTAGAAGAATTAGGATGCAGAGGGTAAAGTAGCATTCAAATTGTTGATAAATACTGTAGTTATTACTATTTGACATTATATCTCCTGGGTGCACAATGTATTTGTTGGCTGTAATCCTTAAGACCCAGTATGTATTTTGACTGTTTTTTACAGATGGAAGATAAATCTCTTGGTACAGTAATTATAAATGGCTAATTTCCTGCATTCCCATCAGTGTGCACAAAATTAACATGATAGGCACATATGAAATTAATAGATATTTTTGTAAAACTTGACTGTTGCTGAACATGAACAAAATATTTTTTTGGCAGACTGACTTTATTGGCTTAAAGTTTCAGTGTAAGCTCTTTTCATGTTAAATCTATTTTTTAGCTAACATAAAAAAAAATCCACATGCAAACAGCAGCAAAAGGGAGAAAGACGCAATCGAGTTGAAACATACGTCCGGGTCAGACGTACGGCGTGACGTCACACGCCGACGTCGTCCAGAGACGGAGCCGGCTAGGCTAGCCCAATAGTGGGGCGTCTCTATTCTTAGCTCCCAGATGGCAGAAGCTGTGTATTAGAAAATGGATTATTCTCAATACTGGTATTTATATAGCGATAGGGAGAGGGAGGGTATCCCGAATGGTGGGAGGTCTCTATTCTTAGCACCCAGATGGCAGAAGCTATGTATTAGAAAACTGATTATTCCCAATACTGGTATTTATATACCCCTACATGGATGAATCAGTATTTCTAATTGAATAAGGTTATGAATCATAGGGCAAATTTATAACCAATAATGATATTTATCCCACAAGAGGAAATAGCCCATACTAAATGATATACCGCTGAGGAAAAGTATTCATTGTATCTTAGGAGGGGCATTTCAAATAAGAAGATTAAACGTTGTTACATATAATGACAAGAAGTGTCTGGTCAAATTGGGATCAGGATACATTATAAATGGGAAATTAAAATATTCCAGTAGGGATATTGGTTAAATGTTGTGCTATGCCATATATAGGGAATAAGGAGACCACTTTATCCTCTGATTATCAGCCCCTATAGGCATTGGACTACCCTAAATGGCTCAGATTGAATTCTCTTTATACCTAATTTAAAAATAAAATTGTAGAATAAGACATGAAATTGCATATGTGAATGACAAACTTATAGTCAGCTGCAATTTTTTTACAAAAAAGTCTAATTTCTAGCTAATATTAAAAAATAAATAAGGGGTTCTTGTATCCCATTCTTTTAATTGATTTTAAATGTTGAAGTGTGCGTCGTTGTTTAATGTAAATAAAGATGACTATTTTCCCACTATTTTTTTCACAAATTCTATAACTAGTGGTGAACTAAAAAAATAGATTAAACATGAAAAGCAATTACACCGGCCCTTTAAACATGTGATCTTGTCTTGGGTGCTTTAATTAATGTCTTTCCCATAAATATATTAAACTAGCATAATAAAAACAAATAACATTCAATTTACTGGACATCTGTACAATATACAAGGCAGTGACAGAGCTAGAGAATAAAGGGCCCCTCCCCAAAGAGGGACTTGTAAAAAAAATTTGCACTGGACTCCTCCCCCGGTACCAACTCACTCAGTCAGCCATCCCCACACAGCACCCACCTTACAGAATCTACCCCTTGTACTTTGCTGTCATTCAGCCCTTGCTCTCTCTCCCTCTTCCCTGATACAGATCACCAGCATGCTGAACTGCTCCACACTGTCACCTCTTGGAGTTTCAGTAAAAATGCTCTATACACAGCACTGGGCCCCCCAGAGGAGGAGGGCCCTGGTGCATTGCTCCTCCTGCACCACTCCACCCCTGATATGAGCATAGGGGTTGTCTACTTTTAGCCACAGTGATGGGATGGCAAGCTAAGCTAATATCCTGTTTTGCTGGGTGTGTAAATGACTCTACTGCTTCAGGTTAACAATTTAGGGTGTATTGAAACAAATGGAAACCATTTGAAATTGTCTCCTTTTTATATATTGAAAACTAGAATTAAGCAAGCTTTTCAAATTATTCAAATTGCCCCTTAACAATACAAGAATGCTCTGCTACTGCTGTATGTATATGTTTATCTGAGAAAGGGACTTTTAAAGTGGCAAACTGGACATTATACTAGCCTTTTTTATTTACAGTAACTAATTTCTGAGCTTAACAACATTGTTTTTGTTACTAATGTGTGTCAGTGTGCTTATTTGTGGCTCAGAGCACTTGATAAGGATGGGGAGGGGATCTACTGAATGACAGTATTGGGAATCATTGTTTAGCCACCACAGCGACTAACAATCAGACAATCTGTGATTAGATTCTAACTAGCACGAGTGCTCAGTTGCATAAAAATACAGAACACACAATACTGAAATTCTCAGAAAGCACCACTGCAGTTTAATAAAAAATACACTTATTTGTCAGCTATGAACCAAACTAACAATATGAGCAGCTGTGTAAGCCAGTGGAAAAAAATAATATTTTTTGGAAAAATCGTGATTTTTGAACACTTTGTTTAGAAGTACAGAAATCCATCCTGTTAACTGGATGGTGGGTGGGTATGTTTGTAATGATTTGCGGGGGAGGAGTGAAGAGGCAGAATTATGCAGCCTTTATTAGATAACTGTATTGAACTTGATACCACACCACTTCCCCCCACTGGCCCAGAAGCAGGACGTTGCCTCAAAGGATGCAACTATAGCTCTCCAGAAATGTAAGCACCCCGCTCGCATGCACAATGAATCATGGATCCCTCCAGGGTCCTGCAGAGACATCAATTTTTTTTTTCTAATTAAAAACTAGCTGTATGACATTTTTCTGCTTAGGTATGCTTAAGGATGTTTCCAAACATATATTTTTTTACATTGGACAGTGTTCCTTTAAAAATAATCCAAAGATCAACATAATTTTGGTGCGACAGAACCCATTTAAAGACTATTCATTATATTATACAAGCATATTTTATTTGTATGATCAAAAGTAGCAGATTATGATATGGGAATGAGCAATCATAGAACGAGGGATTCCTGTAAATTAATTTAAATCCTTTTGCACTTCTGCTGTTGATGTTATTTTACTTCTAATCCATAGAAATAAGAAAACTAAAAACCTTATCCATAAGAATTAAAAATGTATGATTGTTATATTCTCAGATGTCTGAGCAGGATTTGTACACATATTCTGTAATGACCGATTCTTACACATAGTTTTAAAAAGAAAAAAACAACAACCTACAAGTGGAATTAAGGAAAACCGAAACTAAAGGGAAATGGTAAATCTCCAAGACTTATTGCATCCTGAAATCGGAAAGTGCACCTTGAAATGCCATTACCTTCTCTAGCAGAGCACAAAGCAATTTGTTTTGTTGAATGGCTAATTTTTCATTGTTGTTCCCTCTGGACCAAGTGCAAAGTCATCCAGATTGTCTACGGTGATAGAGCATTAACTTGTATTCAGATCAGGTATCTGCAAGCTTCATCGCATGTAACCTGTGTGCCAGCAAACTAAATTGGTGAACCTGTAATCCCTGCACATCTTGCAAACTAAATATTCCCTGCTAGAGAAGAACAACATTATATTATCTAATTCCATTACAATTTGCAACTTCCAGATTTCATTGAAAACATATTAATGAGTTTTGGTGGTGTAGGTTTGAAGGGACAATTTCACCATCTGACAACACGTTTTGCCTTAGATGTCAACAACGGTATACATTTCGCTATTGCATGTTTTCATATGTATTGATTAACCGGGCTGATTAATACAATACGTGTAGCTAGAAAAATAATTTAGTGCAGAGAGTGCTGTATGTTCAGTATTTCCTTTTAAAGTGATACCTTGGCATTTGTCTGCTTCAAAACCTGTCAAATTTGGTTTTGGACGCATTTCAACGAGGAAAAAAGGCTTCAGCACTTATTACTTGCTTGGCAATCATTGCGCTTGCTAAGACCCGTATGAGTAAATTTACTTTACTCCTTATGGGAATTCCTTGTTGCCACTCGTTGTGCCTTCTGGAATTAACGGCAAGTACTAAATTACCCTCTTTCTGGAACACTAACTTGTTCTGGTGTAGAGCCTTTTCTACTTCAATGAATCTGTGAGCTATACCATGTAGGCCCACCCAAGATGTGCGGTCATAACTGAGAAGTCAGACAAATTGCGGTCCACTGAAAAAGCAACTCCAACCCACTCCAGTATCTTAGCCATGAAAACCTGATGGGTTAGCATAACCAGACCTAAGACTTAACTAGTGTGCTGCAGTCCATAAGGCCTCTTTGACATTAAGGATTTTGGACAAATTGCAGGCATCTAGACAACATTTTTTTTTTTTTTTTTTAAGTTTCCATGTGAATTTCCAAACTTTCAATCTGTGGTTCAGAAAAAGGATTACTGAGAATGTGTTGTAGCACCTACAAGCTGAGCATGAGTAGTAAGTACATGGTAAACTTATTGGTGCAGAAGCTTGCCCAAAGTAAAGAGACACCAGTACACAGCAGTATTTTATTCTTTTTAAAGATTGTAAAAAGTGAACATTTTCCATAAACTAAACAATTCCTGCAAATTATGTGCATCACGAATAAACCGAAAGTTATATGCATTGCCAATCACCAAAACGACAATATAGTTAGAAGTTTGTCTGTTGCATTTCCGAGCAACTTCACTACTCCTAGAATTAATAATTACAAAATGTTAAAAAATATACAGTCTCCACAATAAACAAGAAACTCAGACATGGCAAAGATTCCCATCCAGATGGAAGCAAAATATGTCTCCTTGGGAGACGGAGATCTCTTCAGTAAGGTCATTAAAATTAATTACAGTATGATAACTGTCTGCCTCTCTCCCTCCTTCTTAGAAATATGCCATATTTCACTTTAAGCAGTGAAGTTTACCTTGTGAAGTTACTTGATATTTTAGTAAATTATTCCAAATACACTTTTCAAAATAGACAGGTATTTTTAATTTAATTTTTTTAGCATTATTATTTGAAAAGAATAATTACCAAAATGATCTGTGCTTGGCTGTGTTATTGCCAAAATGTGAGATTAATATACCCTTATACTGTACATCATTTACATCTAACACTCATTTCTTAAACGATTACTGTAGTAGTCCTTATATAAGACCATTCAATAAAAAAACACAATGAAGACAATTATTGTACACCAGTTGGACACCATTTTAAAAACATCCAGGAGAGAAAAGCATTTGAAATAAATATAATCATATTCTTCAACAGTAAACATACAAGACTTAATATGGACTTGGGTTTTCTAACACATTATCACAATTTGATGTGAATTTTTCTTATTTCACTATAACAGGCTTAGCACTCTTAGTGAGATGTTTGTCCAACAGGAAGGATATCACTGTGGCCTACAATGCTCTGTTTTTTCATGTATATATTGATGCATATGTGTATATAATATGTGTATACAGTGCCTTGCAAAAGTATTCCTCCCCCTTGGCATTTTTCGTGTTTTGTTGCCTCACAACCTGGAATTAAAATGGATTGTTTGAGGATTTGCATCATTTCATTTACAGAACATGCCCACAACTTTGAAGATGTTTTTTTTTTTTTGTTAAGCAAACGTCAAATAGGACAAAATAACAGAAAAAGTAAATGTGCATAACTATTCACCCCCCTAAAGTAAGTACTTTGTAGAGCCACCTTTTGCGGCAATCACAGCTCCAAGTCGCTTTGGATAAGTCTCTATGAGCATGCCACTTCTTACCATTGGGATTTTTGCCCATTCCTTCTTGTAAAACTGCTCCAGCTCCTTCAAGTTGCATGGTTTGTGCTTGTGAACCTTAATCTCTATTGGATTGAGGTCTGGGCTTTGACGAAGCCATTCCAACACATTTACGTTTCCCCTTAAACCACTTAAGTGTTGCTTTAGCAGTGTGTTTGGGGTCATTGTCCTGCTGGAAGGTGAACCTCCGCCCTAGCCTCAAATCATGCACAGAGTGGTACAGGTTTTGATCAAGAATATCCCTGTATTTAGCACCATCCATCTTTCCCTCAACGCTAAACAGTTTCCCAGTCGCGGCTGCTGTGACGATGGTGTTCTTTGGGTGATGTGATGTGTTGGGTTTGCACCAGATATAGCATTTGTGTTAATGGCCGAAAAGTTCAATTTTAGTCTCATCAGACCAGAGCACCTTCCTCCATACATTTTGGGAGTCTCCCACATGCCTTTTCGCAAACTCAAAATGTGCCATTTTGTTTTTTGCTGAAAGTAATGGCTTTCTTCTGGCCACTCTGCCATAAAGCCCAACTCTATGGAGCATACAGCTTATTGTCGTCCTATGTACAGATACTCCAGTCTCTGCAGCTCCTCCGGGGTTACCTTAGGTCTCTGTGCTTCCTCTCTGATTCATACCCTCCTTGCCAGGTCAGTGAATTTTGGTGGGCGGCCGTCTCTTGGAAGGTTTGCTGTTGTGCCATGTTCTTTCCATTAGGTTATGATAGATTTGATGGTGCTCCTGCGGATCATCAAAGATATGGATATTTTTTTATAACCTAACCCTGACTTGTCCTTCTCAACAACATTGTCCCTTACTTGTTTGGAGAGTTCCTTGGTCTTCATGGCAGTGTTTGGTTAGTGGTGCCTCTTTCTTAGGTTTTGCAGCCTCTGGGGCCTTTCAAAATAGGTGTGTATATGTAATGACAGATCATGTGACACTTAGATTGCACACAGGTGGACATAATTTCACTAATTATGTGACTTCTGTAGATAATCGGCTGCACTAGAGCTTTTTATGGGCTTCATAACAAAGGGGGTGAATACATACGCACATGCCAATTTTCTGTTTTCTATTTCTAAAAAATAGTTTTATGTATATATTTTTCTCATTTCACTTCACCAACTTAGACTTTTGTGTTCTGATTCATCACATAAGATTCAGATTAAGAAAACATTTAATTTCAGGCTGTAATGTAACAAAATAGGTAAAAAGTCAAGGTCAAATGTCTTTTAAACAATGGTGATCAATGTTTGTTCCAGTGGTCAATGTTTTGTTCTTTTCTTGGACATTTATGAAAAACTGACCACAATTTTGCCACACCTGTTTATGTTCTCTTTCAGTGTTTATGAACTCTCAGGCCCACTAACCGGCCAGAATTTAAGTTTAGTTACAGTGCGGGGAAAAAGTATTTGATCCCCTGCTGATTTTGAATGTTTGTCCACTGACAAAGAAATAATCTGTCTATAATTTTAATGGAGCCACTTCTTTGTTGCCTTGGTTGTGTGTTTTGGGTCATTGTCATGCTGGAACCAATCCACAACCCATTTTCAATGCTCTAGCTCAGGGGTCACCAAACTTGGTCCTGGAGGGCCGACCTAGGCCTGGATTTGTGGATATCCTTGCTGCAAACAGGTGAGTCAATCAGGATGGCTGAAGAAACAAGATTCTCACCTGTTTGCAGCAAGGATATCCACAAATCCAGGCCTGGGTCGGCCCTCCAGGACCGAGTTTGGTGACCCCTGCTCTAGCTGAAGGAAGGAGGTTTTCACCCAAGATTTCACGGTACATGGCCCATTTCATTGCCCCTTTTTATGTGGTGCAGTTGTCCTGTCTCCGAAGCAGAACCCCCCCCCCCCCCAAAGCTTAATGTTTCCTCCTCCATTGGTGTTCTTGGGGTCATAGGAAGCATTCCACCTCCTCCAAACACAGCCAATTGAGTTGATGCCAAAGAGCCCGATTTTGGTCTCATCTGACCACAACACTTTCACCCAGTTCTCTTCTGAATTATTCAGATGTTCATTGGTAAACTTCAGACGGGCCTGTACATGTGATTTCTTGAGCAGGGGGACCTTGCAGGAGCTTCAGGATGTGTGACCAATTGTTTTCTTGGTGACTATGGTCCCAGCTGTCTTGAGATCATTAACAAGATCCTCCCACATAGTTCTGGGCTGATTCCTCACCGTTCTCATGATCATTGAAACTCCACAAGGTGAAATCTTGCATGGAGCACCCGACTGAGGGAGTCTGACAGTTATTTTGTGTTTCTTCTATTTGCGAATAATCGTACCAACAGTTGTAACCTTCTCACTAAGCTGCTTGGCGATCGTCTTGTAGCCCATTCCAGCCTTGTGTAGGTCTACAATCTTGTCCCTGACATCCTTGGACAGCTCTTTGGTCTTGGCCGTGGTGGAGATTTTGGAATCTGATTGATTGCTTTTGTGGACAGGTGTCTTTTATACAGGTAACAAGCTGAGATTAGGAGCACTCCCTTTTTTGCTCCTAATCTCCGCTCATTACCGGTATAAAAGACACCTGGCAGCCAGAAATCTTGCTGATTGATAGGGTGTCAAATACTTATTTCCTTCATTGACCTGCAAATCAATTTATAACTTTTTTGACATGCGTTTTTCTTGTTTTTTTGTTATTCTGTCTCTCACTATTAAAATACACCTACCATAAAAGTATAGACTGATCATTTATTTGTCGGTGGACAAATGTTTGAAAATCAGCAGGGGATCAAATACCTTTTTCCCCTGACTGTACATTATCTCATGAGCTGATGCTCTAGGTGAACTATTAACCATTTGTTTAGAGGTCTATCACCGTAGTTCCAGTAAATCAGACCTTAACATAGTAACTATCTGTAGCCTCACATTAATCCATTAACTTAACCCTTGACTTCTAATTTATTTTTCTGTGGTTAGTTTTTCTTATAATAAATTAACGAAGTTGCTGATTAGTAGTTTTACATTTCTATTGAAAGCCTTGAATGGGTGGTTGTTACCTAGCGTTAATCATTATTATTTATGCAGAGCTCAAAGCATGTGTTAGCCTCTATTTATGGACATCCTTACAGCCTTACAGCTTTTATTTAAGTATAATCCCCTTTAGTTACCTTCTTGGGCCTCCATTCAATTGCAAGCCCGCAGTTGACTTCATACCATATTTATAATTTATTGTTGACCACATATTTCTAAAATGTAGATTTAGATACGGACAGCCCATTACCTCTACACTGGCTTCCCTTTCTGTCTGTTAAACCTGAGTTCGCTCACCTTTTTCCATAAAAAAATACAGGTAATAGACAGAGTTTTGTAAAGTTGTTTACAATGAAAAGATTGAATAGCTACGGTTTGTCTGCTGGTTCTAAGCCAAAATATGTAATCATTACTAAGCTCTTGAAAGAAACTACACAAGATAAGTATTGTATATAAACACAGCCGAAAGCAAACGTATATCTTTGTTTCCTTGTCAAAAGAATTTTAATTAAACTATTCTTTGAAGGGAGAGTAGCCTGTACAGTATCTACAGTACTTAATCATTTCAATTGAGGGTAGCCCATTTACAAGCAGGCATTCATATTTGGTTCATAAAAGATTAAACTACTTTTATTTAATTCATATTATACAGACATTGCATGGGACATGAGAAACAAAGTGATAACATCTAATAAATTATAGAAAGAAAAAACATGACAGAAATTATGATTAGTATTAAAAAATAATTATAATAGAAGCATCTGTAACTAAAGACCATGCTAAATAATTAGACTGAGAACTACATAACAGCAAATGGAATTAAAATAGATAAGCTTGGAAAAAACATGGTATATTCAGATAGTTTAGCCCTTGCAGCCATACAAGTAGTGCAATTAATTGTATGGATTTGTATTCAAATAGGCATTTTTTTTATTATTGACAAGAAAAGTTAAATCTAAATCCTTATTGTCTGTTGGAGATTGCAGATAAGAAAAAGGCATGATTGTTCTTTACATTTCAGGGGTGCTCTATATAGCAGTGTACTGGATTTATGGGCATATAAAACTCACAAGATTTATATAATGTATTTACCAAATTATTGTTTTATTGAAGGTTTACAGGTACATGGAGCATACAGAGTTATGCAGGCCTGATTATTGTACCCTATAGTAATCATAGTATATCGAGAGATACATGCAATGTATATCATGAAAGACGTTCACCTTCATTTAACTTTATCTTTAATTAATAAAACCAGAACACCAAAGTTTTAAACCTGATTCTACCATCTCATTGGTTAGGATATATATATATAAATATATATATATATATATATATATATATATATATATATATATGTATATATTGGCTACTTGCCCGTCAAAAATGACAGCAATAAAATTTGAAGGCTGGCAATGCTGTTTGCCACACAATGCGAGGTTCTCCCCTCTTAGTTGCGGGCCTTGCGATGAGCAGCTTTGCCGCTCATTGCAGCCCTTGACCAACTCGCCACTTTCATGCCTCGCTATGAGCACCGTCGGCACTCATTGCAAGCCTTTCCCCACTCTCTGACCCATTTGTCTGTTTCCCCCTCTCCCTTCCATGTGTCTCCCCCCCCCCTTATTTCCCTCCTCTGTGTCTTTTCCACCTCTCTCCCTCCCCGTGTCTCTTTCCACCGTCTCCCCCTCTCCCTCCCCTGTGTCTTTCTGCTCTCTGTACCTGTGTAAATCTTGCGTGCCTCACTATGATCGTCATTTGTTCTTGTTTTCAAAATCTTGCAGGCTTTCTGTTCATTGTCTAAGTGTTACAGGCTTCAGTCTCGTTTTGATACTTTTTTTTAACCAATTACGTCTTTACGGCCGCCGTTTTTTCCCTCACTTAGCTGATTTTCAATTTCCGAAAATCGCCAATGAAGCCTCAAATTCGCTTGCAACCTCACTCATAGGCTCCCTGCCTCTCCCCCTTTGTTGCGTGTGAGTTTGTAAGCTATTTTTTGGTGTTTTTTCGAGTTACGTGCGTGAAAAAATATCAGCTGTTCAAAGTCGTAATTTATGGAAAGGCTTGCGTGCCTCGCAATCAGCGGCAAAGCGCCTTCGGCGCTCATTGCAGGCTAATTCCCGCTTGCCTAGCGATTAGCGCCTGCAGTGCTCATTGCAGCCTAAGTCCCGCGGCCCTCACGATTAGAACCTGTGACACTCATTGCAGCCCCACAATTGCGGCACTCGCTTAGGGGTGTACTCACGTTTGTAGCCAACGGTTTAGATATTCATGGCTGTGTGTTGAGTTATTTTGAAGCGGCAGCAAATTTACACTGTTATACAGGCTGTACACTTACTACTTTACATTGTAGCAGAGTGTCATGTCTTCAGTGTTGTCACATGAAAATAAATAATAAAATATTTACAAAAATGTGAGGGGTGTACTCTCTTTTTAGTGAGATACTGTGTATATATATATATATATATATATATATAATATGCACAATGTATCTATCACCCCTGTACCTTACCCTTTAGACTGCAAGTTTGCGAGTTTTCAGTCATGTGTCGGTGCTTTAGGTAAAGCTCTATGTACTTTTGATTTTAAGCTCAAAAACAGGGCCCTCCATTCTTTTGCACTGTGTTTGATATCTACTTTACGCCTGTGTAGCGATACGGAATATGGTTGGCGCGTTACAAATAAAGGATAAGAATAATAATACATATACAGTTCCTACTATTATTGATAATTTGTCAATTTCAGTGAATATAATCTATCTGGCAGACCAATAATTGGCTTTACTGCAGTGCTCACCTGTAGGTATAACCTAGAGGCTTGACCATTTAGAGAACCCAGATTTAAAATGAACCAAACCAAAGAAAATAATTCTGTTTCACTTACCGTGGTGAATGAAACAGTTGTGTCTCCTCCATGTCCCCCGTACAACTCCATATTTATTTACAATTTATTAGCGAGTATGCCTAGTGGCCTGTTTTGATAGTTCACTCATCCATTGTGTGTATATAAAGCATTTTACAAGAGCTTCCTTGTCTTTCTCTGGCAATGTGTTTATAACCGGCTCCCATGTTTGATAGAACTCCCCTAAGAGTCTATAAAAGAGCATATTTAATCATTACACAAGTCGGTGGGTTTTTGCATTACATTATTTTAAACTTAGAAAACTAATATTAAATAAACACTAAAATAGCTACAGAGCAAACTTTTTCTTTGTAATGTAGCCGGATTATTAAATGAAGTTTAACGGAAGCCCTATGTTGGTGTAAATATATCCTGATTACCCTGCTCTGTAACCCTCTGAGCAGGGTAACACTCACGTTAATTCTTAGACATCATCTAAAGACATCATCTATCGAGTCTAAAGAAATGCACATTTTCTCTTACTTGGTGAATACTGCTAGTGAGATGGATGGAATGGCTTCTACACCATGTTATAAAATATGTCCGTGAATAATTTTCCTATATGGAAATCAGAAAACATTGTGAGATTTTGTTTTCTTATTAAAGAAGATAAATTGTAAGCACATTAATTTGAAAAAGTTAGCAGCCTGAAAAGAAAAGCTACAGCAGTTATGTCTACAATATAGTGAGAGCCCATGATCAGTGTCATGACGTGTCTCCTAGTGACCTAGATCTTTTAGTCTGAGCTCACTCCAACTAAAACATGTATTTTATAAATGTCTTCAAGAATATAATATCTCCACTTTCCCTGAAAGAAGCTTCTCTCCTGTTTTCTAAGTTGTTGTTTGGCTAAATAATCTTAGCCAAAAAAGTAGTCATGATTTTTCATTCCCTTTTTCCATCCGGACATTATTTTAATATTCAATCATTTAATGTATTTTGTTTATAAATGCCTTCATTCAATCATATTGTATGTTCTTGTATGCAATATGCAAGTGAGTGAGTTAAGTTTGATTTCCTACAAGTTATATATTTATTATTGAGGAAATCCTCAAAAAATGTAACAAAAGCAATTTTAACCTTAACATATAGTTTCGAAGACCATTCAGAATAGTCTCCGAAAGGTCACCTAGTTTAATTTATCAATGCCAGTAAAGTAGGTTGGTGTACAGGTCTGTGTTATAGATCCAGAGGACTCACTTTAGATAAGATAAATAAAGAACAGCCTACAGTAACCTAGATAAATATAAAAAGAGATAAATCAATCTTGAAGCCGAAGAATGAGAAAAATGTATCCACATAAACTGGCAATACACTAAACCATACATCATAATTACAGTAAACTTTGAAAATACATTAAAACAGTATAAAATGACGAGTCTCAGAAATTGTCATTGTCCTGTAAACAAGAAACATGCTTTTTGCTTAAGCATATAACATTTCATTTCTGAATTCCCATATTTATAGGGTCATAAATCTGCCTTTAGTGGAATTCAAAAATGCATTACAATTCATTCATTACAAGGGCAAATTAAGGGAAATATTATTTGCAACTGGTTCTTCAGTCGTTCAGTCATGTCTGACTCTCCATGACCCTATGGACTACAGCATACTAGGCACATATTGTGTCTGGTTGTGGTAATCGGTAAGGTTTTCATGTCAACGATACTGGAGTGGGTTACCAGTTCTCCAGTGAATCGTGATTTGTCTAACCTCTCTGCTATGACCTGCCCATCCTGGGTGACTCTACATGGTATGTCTCACAGCTTCATTGAGGCACACAAGCTCCTTCGCCAAAGCAAGGTAGTGAGCTAGAAGGTGCTTTGCAGCTTAGATGCAAGTAAATACAGGCAGCAGGTTGCATAAGTATTATTTTTTTAAATGTGAGAATTGTTAAAAATTTGTCAAATGTGTACCTCCACCCTTTTAATGCATATCAAAAGTAATTGAATTGACGGGACTTACAACTGCTGCCTCCATTGCTCAAACTGTTGTGCTATCGACCTATTTGTGTATACAACATGTGCTGAGAATAATGATTCTGTTTACAAAAAGAGGTCATAATCATATCAAGTTTGATAAATGGAAACAGCAGTTGTGACTTCTGTCACTGAAATTATTTAAGATGTGAATTCAGGTGGGGGTTATGGAGAAGCAACTCATGGTATACATTTTAAAAGTAAAAGTTTTAGTAATTCTGTTTGCTGGAGCAATGGGCAACATGGGACCTCCTCCTCAGTGAGGGAAATCTTGCACCTGTAATCCAGCAATCTACTTCCCTTCACTGGCGATTCCTTCCGTATATTCTCTTCCATCAGTGAGTTTTGTTGCTCTGTGTACACACAATGAAAACGCTAGTTATTTTTCCAGTATTTTGATAATTTAGGGACTGCAAATATAGAGCTTCATATTATATAGGTTACTTATAGCTGTTGAATGTGTTGGAGCATTAGTGTTGGAGCATTACATTGGCACTTTAAAGGTCTTTAGAACCATAGTAGAGGGGTCAAAATCAAATGCAGAAGCTGAAAAAACTTTTTTCATATGTTGCTCTTTTCACTATTTTACAATTGTTTTTAAATACTTAAATGTAAACTTCTGAAGCCGTCAAAGTGTCAACTTACCTTGGTTACATCCTCTCACATTTCGTACAGTTGATTATTATTGAAATAAAACAGGAATAACATCAAAGAAGAAACAATATTTCCTAGCATTCTGTCTTAATTATATGTCTGCTTGTTTTGGCAGATGGCTCTTTGGGAAATTTTAGTGTTTTGATAATGGTCAGTGTCATACTTCTATCATTCACTGGTTCCCCAAACAAGACAAAGAACGGAAACTTTGTAGATGGTTTTAAGAGTTTTTTGGGTGTAGTATTACACATTCTCTGACATGGAGCTGTCAGCCATAAACTGTACAAAAATTATGAATATCTCAGTATATCCAGAGCTACCAGCACCGCCTAACATTCC
Source organism: Discoglossus pictus (assembly GCA_027410445.1). Lineage (NCBI taxonomy): Eukaryota > Metazoa > Chordata > Amphibia > Anura > Alytidae > Discoglossus > Discoglossus pictus. The sequence goes on along the minus strand of CM050165.1, from coordinate 134,887,680 downwards.
TTATTCACAAAGAACAGAAACTTAATTGGAATTTGTAACTTTTTAGTTACCAGTTTTGACTTCTTCACATATTATTTGTGATAGCTAGTTTTTCCACAAGACAGACAGGAGCCCTGAGGTTGTAGCAGATGAGGATAAACAGTAGTCAGGCAATAGGTTGGGGCTGGCAGCAGCCAAGAAAATTGTTGGGATTAAAATACAAGGTCAAATTCAAAGTACCAAACCAGTAAACAGCAATAGAAGCACATTTATGCAGCACCCCTATGCAATACAGATCTTTGCTCGTGCAAGTTGTCTACAGTGACACCCTCTTCAATCTGCTCCATTTCTGTCTCAATTAATGCAGGTAGCATTAAATCTTCCATTGCTATGGGATGATGCACTCTGCAACGATAATGCGATGCAGCCCTCTGCATTGAGGCACAGAATGAGCAGACGTGACAGCCAGCGACAGTGCCCAGGTATTACGCAGTTAATACGTTTGCACTATTACACAATTTCTATTTATTCACCTTAAGATGGCACATCATGCATTAATAAATTGGTTTATCACTCTCGACTGATGCACAGGATAAGCAGAAGTGATAGAGTTCATGTGGGAGAATAAAGTACAGCTCCAAAGGGTGACTCCGGTAGGTGGAAGGACACTTACACTCATTTTGTAATGTGCTCTAGGCATAGACCTACACCACATTAATGTGTTCAGAAAATCATATCATTGCAGATTTTAAAGTTTCATTCTACCAGTCATATAGGGAGGGAAATAAAGAAAGCATAAACAGTCTGGCAGCTGTTAGATAAACTAATAAAGTGCACTAGAGGGCATTGACGCAATAATCAAATAATGTGCATGATCATTATCTCTACTGCGTATCTCCTGATTTCATTTTCATATCTGTGCTATATTTATATCTTTAATTGTCAAATGTTTTTAACATTTATGATCTGTAAGGCTCTGGTTTTCTGAAGAGGAAAAAAAGACTGTGGCTGGCTTGAGCCTGAATATAATCGCATGGGGTCATTACAAATGTTTTTCATATTCCGCAACCTAACTTGTTCCACCCAAAGCTGATACACATATGGCAAAATCATCTGTGTACAGATGTAGCACAATATCTGCCCCCTAAGAGACTGAGAAAAATCAAATATCCCAATAATCGACCGAGTAGCAGCTGCTCCTGCGTTTTAGTGTTTTACCATTTTGTACATGTTTAAAAGCGTTCCCAGTTTAATAGCGGATTGTGTAATATCCAAAGCAGATGATCAAACTGTGAACAAACTTCCACTTCATGTTGAAGGATCCCAGCCACTTGCAACATGGCCAATAGAGTACATTTTTATATTGGCCTTTGGGTATAACTTTTTAACATACCTAGTAGTCAGAACACAAACATGTGAAAAATGCTAACAAAAATATTAATAATGCAGATTTCACACATACAGTAATTGCTAGGAACTGGGGAGCTGCAATAATAACATAATTTGGAACCCGCAAAGTGCCCAGGACTGCAGAAGTGTCATATTTATAGTATGCTCTTATGAAGCACATGGCTTAATTTGCAAAATGCTTAAAAAGAATTACAGTATTTTAATTTTTAACTATTACAGAAGACAATTAGCTTTTTTTTTTTTTATGGTTTTTATTGTGAGAAAAGAAGATTACAACCAATCCAGGCAAGCATTAAGGACAAAAATAAATACAGTACAATGGCATGTTGTAGCCTGAAACATAAAGATCATCCCTTATCTTTTCTCAGTTATTTTTCTTTTTTTACAGAGTATATACATCTTCTTGCCTTAGTTCTTAAGCAAACTTTATCAAATAAATAACAAATAAAATAACATAGTAGAAAAGGAGAAAGAGGGAGGAGCAGGGAAGGGGGAAGAGATAACGGGTCCGTACTAGAAGGTCCCAACACTCACCATCTGTCAGCCCTCAGGGTCCAAATCCCCCAACACGAAGCCCATTGTTTGTAACGTACATCTATCTCAGCAGATAAAACACTCATTGAGTGAATGTAATAGATTTTTCTCAAGACTTCATCATACGTTGGAAATGGTTAATTTCCAATGTTTTGCAACTTTTGACAAAGCTTCCTCTGGCTTTTGAAGAATATTCATGTCTCAGGATTTCTCCAGAGAGGCATAAGTTTTGTTCCAAATGTGATTAATTTTGGGACAGTCCTATAACATAAGTTTTAAAGTTCCTAAAGTGTTACAACCCCTTGAACAATTTCCATCCAGTGAGTAGTTTGAAAGTTGCATTTGGGCCGGTGTGAGATACCATCTCAAGATGGTTTTGTATCCATTTTCTTTCAAAGTTATATTGAGGCAAGAATTTGCTGCATTTTTGTATATTTTACCCCAAATCTCATCATCTATGGTCACATTAAGTTCGGCTTCCCAAGGGGATTTATTGATAATTTACTAGGGATGGCCTGGTCATTTAGATAATTGTAGAGTATGGTGATATTTGGTGCGGATCATCATCAGGTTAAGCCATTCTTTCAGTGGTAGTTGGTAATTTGTAGCAGACAATTTGCTTTTGTTCTTAACAGGAGTAGAAACCTGGGAGGAACAGTGGTTTCAGACAAGATCTCGGTTTCATTTTGTTGAAAGATTTCCATGTTGCATAGCCACTCAGTAGAAGAGTAAGCCCCAGTAGAATAACCCCCCCCCCCCCCTCAAGGTCCTTTTAATATATTGATTTGAGGATACAGTAGCCCCTTTCCAACTTGCTAACCTGTAATTCAAGTTGGCACTGAGGGCTGACTTAGAGAAAGATCACAGTGGTGTGGTTACCTTTTTAATTAGCTTTACCTAAAAAAAGAATGTCTATAACCTTTAATGAAAAAACATTTTAAGTAAACAGGTTGAAAACAGGAACCACACAGGTGTAATATGGCGCTTATTAATATATCTTCTAAAGATCCCCTTACACTTGGGTATTAACCTTTTTTACATAATTAATTTAAGCGTAATAACATGGAGCATTAGGAAAATGCAAAGGGGTATTTCTTAAATGTCATAAGTTTTAAGCTCAATAATGGGACAAGATGGAATCCAGTAATCAAAATGGATTCCACATGTGCAACAGAATGTAAAAATACTATAAGTGGGAGTGAGCTCTGGACAGACCCAATTTCTGTTTGATTACATTGTGTGTGTGTGTGCCATCAACAGAACAATTCTTTTTATAATTAGGATTAAGGTCCTTGGATTGAGGTCCCTAATTCTAATCTTCCGTTGTATGTGTGTCAATGCCAATATGTCCTCGTGTGAATAAAATCAAATGTATGTACTGTTTTCTCGAAAGCACCTAATGAGATTGAATATTCGCCAACTTACAAAGGTATGGGTGAGGTATAGAAGGGTGATAGATATGTTGCGTATATATTAAGGATGAAAGAGATAAGTTTCTTCAAAAAGATGAGTGAGGTTTTAAAGGTTTGAGGCAGGAGGACAGTCTGGTGGAGCAAGGCAAGGAGTTCCAGAGAATAGGGGCAGCACAAGAAAGGTACTAAAGGTGGAAGTGAGAGGAGTAAAGAAGAAGTTTATTAGCAGAGTCAAGAGGGCTGTTGAGGGAGTATTTTGAGATGAGAGCAGAGATATAAGAATGTGCACTATTGCTAAGGGCGTTATATGTTGGGGTCATAATTGTATATTTTATTCTGGAGGTTATGGTAGAGCAGTGGTGTGACTGATAGAGAGGCAAATACTTGTCACTATCCTTTTTGGCCACCCTTCAATTACACAAATAAATAAGGTGGGGAACAGAGGATTTTGAAGGAAAGGAGGACTATAGACAGATGAATTGCATTGGTACATAAATTGAAAGAGTAAAAAATAGTCACGCAAGGGGCCACATAACATTTCTTTTAGTCAATCTGCTGACAAATAATATCCATGAAAATGTGCTACTGTCCAAAGACAGCTACATGACTTCTACACCCCAAGCAATGCTCGGTCACCTATATTTAATTGCATAGATTTTTGCTTATTTGCAAAGGCACATTGAGTATGCATCTACATTGAGAACCACACCAGCACATATACAAATACAGACACATATATATACCCACATTAACTAAACTCTGCAACACCTATAGCCACGATGTCAAAAACATCTTTTACTTTTTATTTAATGAGGAACCAATGCTAACTTACACAAGAGAAAAACAATCTGGTATTAACAGCCAAATGGCAAAATTAGGATAACACCTAACCTACCAGTGCTTGTGTACAACATACTGTATTATTGCAATTGAATAAATCCGCAGCAACTTCGTTTCATAGGACCCGTAAAGATGCATTTTGACTACAAAATGTAATTGAGGCTTAGGCTGAAAAAATATTCTAGCACAAAGCATGTAATTGTCATTGTGTGTGACAGCCTGTCTCCACATTTCTGTGCTGTGCAATCTTTAGTGTGACACACTGTGCTTTCCCTTTAATCATTCTGTGCTATTCTCATTATTAGATGTTCTTGGTAGATATCCAGTGTATGGAAATTATCTTTAAAGCCATTTATATGTCATGTCTTAACTTGTTCAGTGCCAGAAAACCCTGCGTCGTCTTGCAATTTGTAATTTTGTTCAGTTTGCTGTCTCATATTTGTAATTGTTTGCTGTAGGAATTAGTTATAATTCCAGATTACAGATGTTATTACTAACTTCAAACTGCGTTTTTTTTGGCTCCACATGCCGATAGCAACATTACTGTGCCAAAAGATCTGTATGTGAGATACCTATTTATCTTATAACTTACAGCGAGGTATTGTTACTTGAGCTCTCATGTTTGAGAATATTGGCTGTTTTTTAAGTGTATTAAGAACTATGTATACATCATACTTTTTTTTCTTTTAGTATAACATGGGACAAATTAATCAATAGGAGCCTTGCTCCTTCATCCTCATTCTTGTTCAGTTGTCAGACTGTCCATGACCCTATGGAACACATCACGCCAGGCACAATCATTATATATCTGGTTGTGCTGATCCATGAGGTTTTCTTGGCAAAGATACCAGTGGGTTGCTAGTCCCTTCTCCAATGGACCACAATGTGTCTGACCTCTCTGCTATGACCTGCCCATCTTGGGTGACCCTACATGATATCGCTCACAGCTTCACTGAGGTACACAAGCCCCATCACTATGACAAGGTAGCAGTCCAGAAGAAGATATCCACTGTAGGCATACACAAAATGCATTTTGCAAGTATTTTCTCACAGAAGCTTAATTTACTGAGGGATTAGGCCAGATGGAGAGATCCCATTACTCAATTATGTCACTTAAAATGATAAGAACTGAAATAGGTGTCAGTATTATAGGGTAAAGGCAAACAGAAATTGCAAATGATGTTGTTTTCATAACATACTGCAGATGACCTTAAAGGTATATGAAAGTGAGCTGGGTTATAAATGCATCTGATAGAGGAGAATGTATAGTGTCTGAAAAAAATGTTTGCATGAAAAAATTACAAAGTAAACCGTTAAAACGTTAGCCTGAAGTTTGCTGAATTTCTTGCTTTTGCAAATTGTTTTCTCTCAATGTTGACACCCCCTGAAATTCCCATGGGATAACTAGCATAATTTACCATGTTTCTTTTTTGCCTGGGGATTGTGCAGACATGCTCAGTTAGCACCTGTAGTCTGTCCTACTGTGGCAAGTCACATGATTTTAGACACTTTCCTTTCCTTTAGCCAATCAACATGCGCATGTGCTGCATATTGGACATCTCATTAAAAATTAGTTATCCAATATGCAAATCTCAGTTGCTGGGGGTGTCTACATCACCCTTAGCACATTTGTTTATTTTCTGCAAAAAAAGTTTTCATTTTTTCATGCAAACTGTTTTTGCTCGGTGGGTTATGATGCATTCTACAGGGTGCATTCATAAGCCACCTCACTTGCATGTACCTTTAACATTAGATTAGGGTATAGTACTAAAATCTTACCCTTTAATCCACAGTAATGACAGCATTTGGGAACTCAGAAAAGTAAAATAACCTCTACTTGCCCACAGCAAAACTGATCATAAAGTTTTGATGAAAAAAAATAAAATTAAGAAAAAACATTAAGTCAAAACATTTAAATCCATAGTTCCAAATAATTAGCGGTGATCAAAAAGGAACCTGTCTTCCTTGTACAGGAGATGGAAGTAATGTATGAAGTATGCTAGACACAGGAGTATTTCCTTCTCACCTGTTGTATGACCACTATATAAGCCTAATGTAGTGGAGAACCACCTATGGATGGATCAAAGGTTCATTGAACTCTTGAAAATCTTTTTTGTTTTACATGTAGTCAAAATGTATCTCTTATATATTTTTATAGACATTTTAGTGAAATAAATAAAATATTTTGGGCTTACTTGCTTTATTTTGCCACTCATATTTCTCACTATAAGAACTGCTTCTCACATTCGTCCGCACTGACGTCCCTCCATCTTGTTTAGCTGAAAAGATGTCACTGGTAGGAGCCATCCAGTTATCTGGGCAGGTTCCACTTGTCACATGATAGGGTGAGTTGTCCTTGTGACTTATCTTCATAGCAGAAAGCAGCACTTTATTAAACAAACTGAATAATAATTAATTATACTTACATAAGTGTAAGTAAGTATATATTATACAAAACTGTGTATAATATGTATATGAATGTTTTAACTTATCAATTCATTTTTATTCTTATCGGTTTCCTCTGTGTTTATGATACACGTTTTACACTTAACTTACTTCTAAGTAACCCTTGAAATAACAGAATAACAGATTCTTACCTTCTGGGACTTCTCCCTGCCTTCCTGATCTCCCTCATGAGAGCTGCCACATTGCACAGCTGGCACAGAGTAGAGCGTTCATGATACTCAGACCCATGCAGAGCATGGAGCTCCTCCCATGTGGGTGTGGCCTTAGGTATCAGATGGAAAACATGACATGTCTCATGAGAGAGAACAGGAAGACAGGGGAAGTTACAGAAGGTAATAACAAATCATTTAACCTAGATAAAACATTTATATAGAAAAGACAAAAACAGCACACCAAAGAATCCCTATAAGTATAAGTTGCTGCTCTCAAGGAGCTACCCAACCAGTAATATTTCTCTACCACTAAAGTGGTTGAAAATAATTTGTATAATTGTAAACCAAAAATGTTATTTCACTGTAGAGATGATTATGTGTTTTCAAATATTCTTCACAATGAGTGTCTTAGTTGAAATCGGTATTTTTGTATATTCCCCTCCCTTCTTCTATTTTGTAATATTGCTATATAATATCAATCATATTTAAATGAGTTAATTCCATAAGCTTTTAAACTGTTCATTTTTTAATGAGTTGTAAAATAAAATAATCACTGTCTATTGTTTAAAAAAATAGATATAACTACAAGGGAGAGGGAAGAAGGGAGGGGAATAAAAGAAAAGCACCATAGGAACTATCCAAAATATTACAGACATAGCCTTTGTTAGTCAATGTTTCGCTAATAAATATGCTTTTTCTGCAAGAAAATACAACACATTTTCTTCCACTGTATCTGACATAGCACATCAAAGCAGAATTCCATTACAATATACCTTGTTTGCCCAATAATTTTAATTAGACCTTATCCTTTGATATTTATCTTATGATATCTTACATGAGATCACAAAAAGTTATTCCATTTATCCCATCTCTTTGAGAATGAACCTACATTACCCTTTAATAATTCCATCAGATTGAATGTTATTTTTAAACAGATCATCATTTTACATTCTAATGACATCATATGGTGAGTCCGATGACATCATAGTTGTATTTGCTGCCAAGTTCCATCATAATCCCCAGACAGATCTGACCACACCCCCGGATAAGGCACAGGGCGGTGGAGAAAAGCACCTATTAGGTGAAAAAACATACAGTAATAAAAAAATATTGACTTTTAGTTCATTTAAACTGCATACAAATTGTAACAGTGCCTGCCCAACAAACAAACATGTGCGCTTCACTTTTAATTGCATTACTTTAGTCCTTTAAGCATCCAATGTAAAACTGCTAGTTAAACAGCCCCAACCTGGCTACAACGTCAGATATTCCTGCCTCAGTTTAATTTCTTTTTTTTTTGTTGCTGTCTCTCAATGTATTTGCAATTTTTGTGACATTATGCAAATCTTTGACACTGCAATCACTCTAAACATCTGGCAAAGCCTAATTGGTACTAATAAGTACTCTTTGCAGATTAACTTCCAAACGTAATAGAAAATTACTTTTATTAAAAATGTAATTGAAAAATACAGCTGATTAGCAATTAGTTCAGATTTGTGGAATTTTAAATATCCAATATTTATCTATGACTGATAACAGGCTAAATGGTGTCAGTGGGCAAAAGCTTAGTGTGGAAAAAATGATTGAAGTCATTTTAGCTGGTAATTCTGCATATTTAATTGTTCTGCAGTAAGTCTGATGAGGAATATGTACATTACATGTAGTATTACTGCATTTCTAACTCAAATAAATTACTTTGTCTCTGAATTTTAAACATTAAAAACATTTACTTTATCATTTTGCAATTTTTTAGTTCATTTTTCTGCTTCAGATATTTTCTATTAAGTGACAGAGAAGATCAGAAACAGTTTATTAATAAATATTACTTAAAGATGTATTCATTAGAAATCCCTCAATGCCATTTTCATCTCATCTCAAACATGGCACTTTTAAGTTGATTTAAATAGTAACTAATATATGTTCACACGGCTCTTAATGCTGTTAGATTGTTATAAACATGTTTTATTTTTACTTATAGGGATCTTTCAAAAAGGTTCATGTGTAGTTCTCCATTTGATTTCTCTTATCATGCACAGTATTTATTAACCTAGAAGTGAATATTGTACAGTAGAATCCCAGTTATCCAGCACCAAACTAACCAGGACTCTCAAGCAACCGGCACTGGCATCAATTCCCCATTTTTAAAAACTCCAGCTAAACCGGCATAACCCGCACTATTCAACAGTTCGAGACTGCAAAAAAAAAAAAAAACGTTTTTTCTAAAAAAAAAATTCTGGGCCTAAATGGTTCAGTTTAGGTGCTAATGCCTTTTTAAAGAGATTTTGAGTAATTGGGGGGTTTAAGGGTCGTTTAGACCCTTACATTTTGGGACTCACAATTACCCGGCAACTACACTTATCCGGCAATAGGGAGTCCCCATGGGTGCCGGATAATGGGGGTTTTACTGTATATCAATAAATTCTGCTATTGTATTTTTATTTTTCTAGCTATTAATCTCTATATCTTTGTTCTATGGCTTTGACAGCACATTTTCCTGGTGTAGCATATATACATATAATTAATGTTATGTGTGCAAGTGTTTTTCACACTGTCTACATGCATTGGATGGGGATGTGGATGAGATTTAATTAATGTAAAGATGGATAGTCATGCAGAGTGTATATACAAGACCATTTTTAGTATTATAAATTCTGTCCTTTTCACTTTGAGTTTGCTGCGACCATTCCGTAGAGAACTTGTAGGAAATAAAAGATCTACCCCACCATTTCTAAATTACACAGTTTTATTTCAGTACTGCTATATTATATCTATCTATACACAGCCAGCAATAAGTACACAAATTAGCATATGTCAGATAGTAGCAATTTGATGTAAATCACATATGATGCTTTCATACAGTAATTTAAAGTTTTGTTATATCTCTATAGCTGTGTATGATATGACATTAAACTCTTTAAAAAAGGGCCCTATTTACTAAGTTTGGCTGCAGCTGTAACTCACAGGCAAAACATAATTTCTATGTAGAAGTGAACATCTCTGTATTGATTTTTCCTTAGAAAACAAATACTGTATCAACTTTAACATTTTAATGCACTTTAGTATAGCAGGCACAAAGTCATTCTTTAGAACAATCCATAGAGCCAGTGCAAAGTAGTTTAGAGCCCCCTTTACAACGTCATAAGTTACATGTTGTTAATAGGCTTTGCACAAAATCCTTATCTTAAGTTAGAAACCAGCCTCACACTGATGAGATCCGATAAAACTGAAACAGTGACTGTCTGTGGTTAGGTGGCCTAATTTGCTTTCATGCATACCATAGGATGGATTTTGCACAGTGTCATAATGGCAGGAATATGCAAAGAAAGTTCCCATGGCAGTGCAGTACAATAAGTGCAAAATATATATACAAAAAATATTTAGCATTTAGAATCCAGGAACATATTATAGTCAGATGAGCTGTTCCTAAGAGCGTAAGGAAGCCTTTCGTAGAAATATCTTATGTTTTGGAAAAATATTTAGCCAGTAGTACACATTTTATAATGAATTATGAGTCCCTCTTTACCCCAGGCTGCTGCATATAACAGTGAACACTTAACCTGCAGTGGGATCCTGTGCTTTGTACCTGTAGTAGCTGTGCCCTGAAAATGGGAGGTTGCTGGTGCTACAATAGGAAATCTCCATAGGAAATCAAGATTGCATCCTGTAAAACACATTGCACTCCCTATGATGCTTAGGAAAAATCTTCTTCAAAGTCTAAGAATTGAATGAGATTGAATCTGTACTTTTCAAGTCATGGCCGACTTACTCATTAGGCAAACTAGGCAGGCACCTAGGGGCACTTCCCAATGCGGGACGCCCGTTTTTTTTATCTTAAAAAAAAACTAAAAAAATAATTTTAGATTATAGATGACCATGACTAAATATGTATGAGTAGCTACGAGTGTGTATGAGTAGCTATGTTGTCAAAATGGATGTTATAGGGAAATGTCTGATTTGCTCACACAGCAAGAGAGCGATATACACTTACAGAAAAATAGGTGCATGCATTCCTTGCGCACGTACTTGCAGGGCTCCTCCACTTCACTGCTCAGGGACTTCAAAAAGGTAGATCTGGCAATGGTTGCATTATATGCAATAATGGTATTGCTGTGATGACCACTAATGTCTACATATATTTTGTGAATTAAGAAAATACTAAAATACCATGTGAGTATATTAAACATTGAAGACATTATGTTCATCAGTGGAGCATTTGCATTGTAATTTCTTCTTATGATTGCTATAGTAAGCTACAGTCTACTAAAAATATTTACTTTTTTCTTTTATCAAATAATTATTCAATATCCTAATTATAACTCCTGGCAATGGTTGTTATCTTGTGTAATGTTTATCAGTGGATGGCGTTTACCACAGGGATTTTTATAACAAAAGGTTCAGCAACACATAGATTTATGATGCAGGAGACTTGTTTATTTTAGGGCTCATAAACAAGGGTCCAGAAGTAGTAATTAACTTTAAGAAAATGAAAAAAAAAATACTGAAAATAAAATTGACAACATTCAAATCCTTACTAAATAAACATATTTCTCACCATATACCATGTGGAGATAAAAGTAGAAGGAGTAAATCACAACCCATGTGGCTTAGCAACGAATTAAAGATGAAGATGAGGAGTAAAAAACAAGAATTTAAATTATACAAGAGGGGACAGAGACTGCTTTACAAAAATACAAGGAAATCAACAAGTCTTGCAAAAGGGCTATTAGACTGGCTAAAATCGAAAATGAAAAGTTAGTTGCAAAGGAGATTAAGACTAACCCTAAAATATTTTTTAAATATATTAATGTGAAGAAGGCCAGGAAGAAAGCTATAGGAACGTTACAATGTGACACAGGCCATCTGATAATTAGTGACCAGGAAAAGGCCAAATAACTGGTTAACGCAGGAAGAAATCCAAAAGAGGTTGGAAAAAATAAATGTTCATAAAGTTCCAGGTCCTGATGAAATACATCCAAGGGCACTGGGTTCTGTAATAGCAAAACCATTATATCTAGTTTTTCAGGATTCACTCAACACAGGGTCTCTACCAGATGACTGGAGAAAGGCAGAGGTGATACCTATATTTAAGAAGGGAGCAAGAGCAAATCTGGGGAATTATAGACCAGTGAGTCTCACTTCGGTAGTGGGAAAGCTTTTAGAAGGGTTAATAAGGGATAATATACAGGAAAATGTCTATTTGAACATGATTATAAGTAGGAGCCAACATGGGTGTATGAAGGATAGGTCATGTCAAACAAACCTAATTAGTTTCTATGAGGAGGTTAGTAAGAACTTGGATCAAGGCAACTATTTGGATTTTGCAAAGGCTTTTGATACAGTGCCACATGGGAGACTATTGAGCAAACTAAGGGATACAGGAATTGCCATAAATATTTGCTTATGGATTGAGATCTGGCTAAAAGACAGGAAGCAAAGGGTTGTTGTAAATGTAACATACTCTGATTGGACTAATGTGGTAAGTGGGGTTCCTCAGAGCTCAGTATTAGGTCCCCTCCTTTTTAACATAATTATTAATGACTTGGAAGTGGGGTTGGAGTGTTATGTCTCCATTTTTGCTGATGACACAAAGTTGTGCAAGGTAATTAAATCAGAAAATTATGTACTTTCCCTCCAAAGGGATTTGCATAAATTAGAGGAATGGGCATCTAAGTGGCAGATGAGATTTAATATAAATAAACGTAAAGTTATGCATCTGGGAAGGAAACATAGCCATGCAATTTATAATCTTAATGGAGCAAATCTAGGGGTATCAGATATTGAAAGGCATTTGAGAGTACTTGTGGACAACCGCCTAGGTAACAGTGCTCAATGCCAAGCAGCATCTGCAAAGGCAAGTAAAATATTAGCCTGTATTAAGAAGCAAGGGAAGCAAATATAATTCTCCCACTATAAAAATCCTTAGTACACCCTCATTTGGAATATGGAGTACAATTGTGGGCACCACTACATAAAAATGACATTTTAGAGCTGGAAAATGTACAGGGAAGGGCAACAAAGCTAATAAAAGGAATGGAGGGTCTAAGTTATGAAGAAAGACTAACAAAATTAAACTTATTTTCTCTAGAAAAAAAGGAGTCTAAGAGGTGATATGATTACCTTATATAAATATATCCAGGGTCAATACAAGGCTTTGTCAAGGGAACTTTTTGTGCCAAGAGGTCTTCAACTGACAAGGGGACATCCTTTGAGATTAGAAGTAAAAAGATTTCAGTTTAAAGAAAGAAAAGGGTTCTTCACAGTAAGGGTAGTTAATCTGTGGAATTCTCTACCAAAGGAGGTGGTGACGGCGGATTCGATAGATAACTTTAAAAAGGGATTGGATATATTTTTAAATAAAGGGCTATCCTGGATAAATAGAGAGAGAGTATTGATCCAGGGATGAATCCGATCGCCAGTATCTGCGGTCAGGAAGTAATTTTATATTTTTTTTCCCTGTTGAGACAATTGGCAAAGTTTCACTGTTTTTTTTTTCTGTTTGCCTTCCTCTGTATCAATTAACAATAAATCTGCGTATTGCAGATCAGAGGAGATCTAGAAAGGTTGAACTTGATGGACTAAAGTCCTTTTTCAATCTAAGTTACGATGTAACTAGGAAAATAAAAATCTACATAAACGTTCTTACTAAACATTCAGGAACACCCTGACTACATCCGGGCAGCTTTTCTGCTGCAGAGAAATATAATTTACAAAAAAAAAAATGAATCCTGTTTCCTAGAGTCTTGTGTCTTTTTGGAGAGCAAGCACATCAGTCTTCTGAATTTGGTAATGTAAGTATTGCCTCCTTGTAGATAGGATACAACACTGTCTCTGATATGTGGTATAGTGCCACCTTGTGGCCAGGGTACCGGCCCACCCTTCTCTCCGAGTACCCACCCCCAGGGACCCTTGTAACGAGTATCGAGTGTGCTCTAAAAGATAAAGTCTTGTGAAGCACAACAGTCTCTTCCCTGGGGGTAATAAAGAACAAATGGAGTTTCTGACCTTTCAGTAATGTAGTCGGCCTCGCAGGTGTCTTCAGTCTGCAACCCAGCTCCTCAGCAGATTGGACATGTTTCCAAAAGCAGCTTCCTTGGTTTGTCTCTCTCTCTGATTCCAGCACCCACACTTACTGTATCTGTCTTCTTACTTTCCCCCAGACTCCATCTTCTGGGTGTTAGTTCCTGGGGATTTAAACAGTCTGCTTGTCACTTCAGGTGCAGTTAATCACTTTAATTCTGATTTATTTAGAAAGGTCCTTATGTCTTTGTATCCAGTAATATGACCTATTTTAGATACAATTACATATTGTTAATTTCTGTGATTACTCAATACCTTAATTCCACTTCATGTGGTATGATTGACCCCAAATTAAATTGAATCGGGTCTCAATATATTTCTCTTGGTAATATACAAAGAGTTTCATTAAAGAACCTAGATATTATTATGGATCAAACTAGAATCTGATTTAGCCTTAAATGAAGTTTGTTCTAGAATAATGAATATCATGAAATGCTAGCAGTTTGTCATGTGTTGTATATCTTTCAGTGCAACAAGTTTATTAACAGTTAAACATATTTCAACAAAAAATGTATTAATTTATAAAGTCATGCCTATAATTTGTTTTTGTTTTTAGCTCAATGTCTATATCTTTATTTTAACATTACATAAAAGGAGGGGATTGTTACAAAAATGTTGTTAAATCTAAATGATACAAAACAACAAAGTTAGAGGTGCTCAATCAGAGAACGAACTAACCTTAATAGATAAGTTCCATGGACATGATAACCCAATGTGAGAGCAGTCTCTTTTAGCTCACTTGTGCCCTTCACAGGGAGAAATATCCTGTAGTATATCAGTCTGGTCCCACTCACTAGAGTGACCCAGCCCCGAAATACCAGGCAATTCTATACTGAACAGAAGAAACAGCAAACCCCAGACGTACATTTCAGCCTTCATTGAGCCTCGTCATGATCCTTAATACAGTTTATTATTATCCTTTATATAACCTTTGTTACAGATACTAATATTACAAGTCAAATTTATTTAGAAAGTCCTTATCTCTTTGTATCCAGTAATATGACCTATTTTAGATACAAGTATTTCCAAATACTGTGAAATTGGTCTTCCTGCTCACACCTAGCATAAGACATTTTCTCCATTCAGAATATTTGTCAAACTTTTTTTATCAGTCAATGTTTGGTGTTACTTTTGCAGTCAATGAGCTGTTATAACAGTTCTAGCCGCAGTTAATATTTGTATAATTAATTTTTGTCATCTCTCCCTATACCTTCCAAAGACCCATTTACTAGTATTTTTTCTCTGTCCAACTTTAATTCATAAGCTAACATATATTTTAATATTTCTTGTATTCTCCAAAATGTTTGCATTTTTGGGCATTCCCATCATATATGAATGATTGTGGCCAATTCCTTATGTATGCTGAGACATGTTGGTGGTGTGTGTGCCTTGAACTTCTCTATTATGATGAGGGTTTTATACCAAAAGTATAATATTTTATAGTTTGTCTAAATAAGCTTTATTATTTAGATATTTGTATATATAATGTTTTACTTGAAGATATTGCCATCTGTCAAAGTCATATAAATCATAATGTGTTTTTGACTTCTTGAAAAGTCATTATTTGACCATTTCTTATGATATTAAATAAGCATAAAATACCCTTTTCTTACCAACTTAATAGTTTTTAATTGTTTTTATTATATAATCCAGTGGTGTGTTTCTGCCTAGGACCATGAGTCCCAGGGCTAGGGCATCAGATTTTCAGAGAGCAGCAGGAAATTGCCAAAGCAATCCAATGGAATTGGTTGTGCATATGCACAGGTATGTCAGAATACAGCAACATTTTTGTTTATAATTATACACTTTCTGACATACTTTATGTATACATACACACACACATATGATTATGACATATATAGCCTGGGGAAGAGTAGTAATAGTCAAGCAACTGTGAATGGGCCTAGGGCAGGATAAAACCTAATTATACCCATTGTGGGAATAGCATAATAGAAACAATTCTGCGTGGTTTCAATTTTATTTCTGAAAATATAGAGATTATATAAATACAGAGCACTGATATTAGAATCTTAAATGGTTAACTATGCAACTGATGGCTGTAAAAACAATTACTTGGGATATGAAGTACAAATAGTACCTGTTATTATTTTGGAACCCGTTTGCATATCAAGTGAACCATTGCTTAGGGTGATTTTATCAGAAGAACTGATGATAGATTGTTTTATCTCTGTAGGAACTTTATATTTCACTTAGAAGACCAAATACCCAATCCATCTCTCTGGCCCTTCCCCTGGTCACTCTCCATCCTTCTTACATTCAAACCCCATTCAATTCCTCTACCCTATGGAAAATTACACAGACATTTTCAACATAATTCACATGTCTGTTACTTTGTCACACACAACAATAAAACTTTTCATTTATACTAAAAATAATTTTCATAACATCTATGGAAAGATAACCCTAGACAATCAGAGGTGAGTCGGCACCTTAGAAACCAAGACATTTATATAATACTACATTTTGGAAGGATCTTGGTGAATGATCCTTTTTTGCAGAATGATTAAAACAAGTGAAGGGAACTTCAACCCCACCTTGGGTCTGAACAGAAGATTTGGAGAGGGGGAAAAAAACAAGTCAACGCTATCACAACTTCGGGCTTGAATGAAGATTGTCAGAGAAGACGTTGACATTTATATATTACAGCAGCCATGATATAACCTAATTATGTTAGCAGGCCTGCATTCAGCTAACTATACAACAGATAAGAACAATCCTACCCATTCTATCTAAAAAAGTATCCACTATCTCTGCAAGAAATTACACCTTTTCTCAATGTAAGATTTCGGTTTCCACAAATAAAACAAAACAATAACTTTAGCAAAATACATATTTAATTGATATTCCATCCCATTCTTCTTTTAGTTACTGTGTACAGCCTTTTGTGACCTTCATACAAGGAAAGCAAATCTAAAGATGTTCTATATCCTCCAAACACTTACTTATTCTAATATACATTTATTGATTTGTATATCATGAATGAAACTGCGTCTTACAGAAGATTGTTATTTGCTTTATAGTGCTTCACTGTTTAATGCAAGGATAAACTAGGCAATTACCGTTGTGTTGTACAGGAATTACATCCTCCCAGTCTGCACATATTGTGTATAGAATGGGACCATCACTCTTCAGCTCATTGTAATTCGGGCTGCATCCATCAGCACTGGAAAAACTAATGAAAATGTGAGGACTGCAAGGCCTTATTTTACTGCTGAGAATTCTGCGTGCACGCTGTATTATTATACAGAATTCTATTGCTATTTTTTGAAGAAGATTTAAATTCTTGGGCCCATTAATAACAATACAGCAACCCATTACAAGAAAATAAGTTAGGAATGTGAAAAAAAAGAATTATTTAAAGGAAATTTTACAATTACAATATAGTTTCACTGGTTTCGTATAAAAAAAAGCTTGTATTTTACAGGAAATATATGTGACATTTTCAGAAAATCTAAAAGGACATGTTTGCTAACAGCCAAATAGCTTAACTACATGAGACAAATGTTATGTCGGCCATTTTGTTTCAATTACTTTATATTATGTATTCTATTACGGTAATACATATCCTTCCTTCATTACTGTAATGCGTTTGTCACTATAAAGGTCCAGTTTGTTTTCTTTAGAATAAGGGATCATGTCGTTTTATAATACTGTTTAAAGGCATATATAACTTTCCTGGATTATGAGTGCATCTGATAGTGGAGAATCAATAGGGTATGAAAACATTTTTGCATGAAAACACTTAACAAAATAAACATTAACAAGCTCACCCTGGTGTTTGCTAAATCTTTGCAAGCAGTTGCTTTTCAGAGTCAACATCCCTGGAAATCCCTGCTAGAGTTAGCATAAAATTCATAATACGTTTTGGTGGATCACAGGCAGCTAATACATTTGTATCAATCTGTAAAGCTAGGTTGTGCACCAAAGAATTATGGGATGTGTAGTCCTGTTTGTACCTGGGAACAGAAGAAAGAAAGGCCTAGACATTGCTCTGTCAATGTCTGCATTGAGCTGCTGCTATCTTGAAGTTTAGTAAAGAATTAAAATACATACCTAAATGCAGTGTTTCTATTGGTAGGTACACTGTGCCTATGTAAGCAGCTCTGGGGGTGTGGAAAACAAGTTTTATTTTTAAATAATATAACTCTGTATGTGTATAGGATATACACATATATCCTATAGATTGTAAGTTTGCGAGTTTTCAATCTTGTGTCAGTGCCTTGGAAACCAGCTCTATGTACATTTGATTTTATGCTCAAAAACAGGGCCCTCCATTCCTTACAAGGTGTTTAATTTGTTTTCTGCTATGTACTCAACCCCTGTACAGCGCTACGGAATATGTTTGCGCAATATAAATAAAGATAATAATAATAGGATGACTCCATGTGTTAGATTCGAAAAAGGTAAAAACAGGAAAACGTAAATATACCTTTTAAGATGATGATATTTTGCAAATACCCTTCTGTCTTTCTCCTCTCTTTCCCTGATCAACTCTTGCGTGGCTCCCATTTTCTTTTTTAGTCTTGCGTGGCTCTCATTGAGCGCCTATCTTTTTCTTTTTTAGTCTTGCGTGCCTCTCGCTGAGCGCCGTTGGTTCTTTTTTCAAAGTTTTGCGGGGCTCGCGATGAGCAGCTAAGTGTTACTGCCTTTGGCCTCGGTTTAAGCCTTTTTTCAAACAATTAGGGGTTACAGACGCCATTTTTTTCCTTGCTTAGCCGATTTTTGATCTCCTAGAAAAGCCAATTAAACCTCAAATTAGCTTGTTGTAAGTTAATTTTTAAAGTAATTGGCGTTTTTCACAGTTTCAGAGTTACAGGGTTGAAAAAAATGGCAATGGGTACCAATGACCTTCGGCGCTCAACTTGGGCTTGCCAATGAGCACCTTTGACGCTCATTGCCAGCCTTTTTCAAAGTCTTGCGGGCCTCGCGATGAGCGCCTTTGGCACTCATTGCAGCAAAGCCGTGCAGGCCTCATTGCGCAAGCCCGTAACTTAACACTGCGTGACCGACATTAAAAACTTACCACAACTATTATATGTGATGATGGAGGCAATATTTTAAATTTCTAAAATTCAATTTAACATAAACTCACAAACTTTTAAATAAAATATATATTCTTCAGATATGGCCATCATTTAAGTAACTAAAATGTTTTTGTTACCATGCAAAATGGTTTCTCACAACTCTGTATTTGTTTTTGCAAAGCAACAAAAATTCAGGATCTTGAACTGTATTACAAGCATTCATTATGTTATGCCACAAAACTCCTGATCCAATATTATAACCGAAAAATGGGACCTTTTTAGTGACAAACTCAGTACAGTGACTTTCTTACAACTCATTAAAGGGACATGGAACAATGCATGTTTTAAACATCACAAAAATTGTTTTTCAATTAAAAATATTAAACATATGCTTTTTAAACCTCATTGAAACTAACAAGAAATACAGAGTGCATACTTTATTCTGTAGATCTCATTGGCTGACAGAGGACAAGCCCCCAGGAACAGATACAAATCTGAAGTTTTTCAGCTTTGATGCCTTTGTTTGAAAAAAGAAAACATACTATGACACATTATCAAATACCCTCTTCCTGGTGCAACATAATTAATTCCATGTACCTTTTAAAGATTTGCAAAAAAACAAAGATAGAACATCTTGGGCTACATCTGAACATCATGTTTGTGTTCCTTGACACGTCTATATATTCCTAAATTTGCTCCATCCTTACGATTAGGAACCCACAAAATAAATGTCCTACCTAAAAACCGCTAAGCACAGAGTTATTACTAGAAATTGAAAGCATTTTTGAAGAGAAGCTGGAGAATAATAACAATCCATTAGTTGAACTGCCTTTCAATACATTGTTCCCCAGCAATTTAGAAAAAGGCAATTTGGGTTTGATAGCGCTATATCTCTAAGAAAGAAAAGGCTGAAGTGTTAGAGACAGTTCATTGTAAAATTGGTCATATATCTGTAGTTATCCTGCCTACTGCTGTGTTGCGATTAATCACTGTGGCGTCTGTGGATCCTACCAAACTATTGTTTAATATGCAATATGTCACAGCTAGATAAATAGTTTCTTTTATAATCTGTATTTTTTGTGTGTTTTTGACAGATACTTTTTGTTAGTATAGATGAGCTGATGTTGTTATCTTTATATTTTAAAATCATCCAGAGTAGTATATACTTCAGAATAGCAGTTCCATGTTTTTTTATTTAGAAAACCAAATAAAATTACTCCCGATTTTAATAAAAGTAAATCACGCTTGAGATCTATACTATTATTTGGGCTGCTTTATTATGTTATGGTGCAGTTCAGTATGTTAATGGGTTACTGTGGCTTTGATGTGCTAATTTGTGGGACAGTGTGCTTATATTCTTTAATAGCGATGCCCTCCCCTGCACTAATCAAGAAAATTGAGCTACTCAAAGCGATAGGGAAGGTTTCCGGATTTTTCTAGGTAGATAATATACCTGTGTATTTATTTACTATTGTCTACTTTGTTTTATTAAGAAGTGCTTATAAGCTCTGAGCCGGATTCAAATCGAAGCCCACATCTCACGGTATACAGGCTGTATGTCTGTAGGTGTGCTGTGGGCTTGAACTTTACTACAATTCCGGTGCTATGCAATTGAACAAGCCCGCAAGTTACGGGCCGAATGCCGAAGTGGTAAACCATGCAGTCGTCCGTAGCAGTTTAGGGCGGGGACATGATCAATTAATCAGGGCCGTAACCACCCATTTCGAAACCGCCAATAGAAAATGAGACCGCCATCATTTCGGCAGTAAAACAATTAGGTTCGGGGGTCCGATATGCGATCAGACTCGCAAAACACAAAATAATAAAAATGAATGCCACTACTGTTCTAGTCCATATGGGTGGCCTGATATGTATTAACTCATTGATTCCCTAGATCGATATAACCCTGGAATGACAGATAAAACTAATTCATTTTTTAATTGCCAATTTGCGAGCTTGAAACTGTTGTGCAATTAATTCTAATGTCTGTCATCGCTTTCCCCGTTTATTTACAGTGCAGTAGTGATTTTTTATTTGCATTTACAGTGCTACGGACAGGAGTTAAACCCCTTTGCGGGTCCCATCTGGTGCTCGTTGGATTTTCTCCTATATTTGTTATTTATGGGTGTGAAAACATTTGCGGGCTTGAGGAATTATAGCAATTGAATAACGATTCGCTATTTTAGCTATCGTAACTCTTGCAGACGGGAATGATCAAAGGTTTTGGGAGATTGTAAGTTCCGGGTTTAACAAGGACTGCAGGGATTTCAATGCCGTAACCCATTTGGAGCCCGCAAAAATACGCCAATTAAATAGCAAATGAACTTACGGATCACTTACGATTGCACAACTGAATCCGGCTCTCTGTTTGGACTGCCTAAAATCTAACAATTATCACCTGCTTGGTTCTGCCTTCTGCAACTCTTGAAGACACAGGAGGTGGTGTACTTGTTGTGCAACTAGTGACCATCTCTCAGCAACATACTGCAACGCACTGCTGAGACATAGTCCCTGATAAGCTAGGATACTACATTGTACATCTAGCCCTACATAGACTATTTCTGCATTCTCTGCAGTGAGCAGAGCCACACAGGGACTAGTTGCTTGATTTTTAGGCAGAAAAATAGAGCGTTTAAGAACTTCTTAATAAAATAGTGTACATAAAAGTAGATAGATTCAATGATATATTATATTCCTAATAAAATCCAGGAATCTTCCATATGGAAACAAGTTTGCAGAACCATTATGTTCTTGTAGGTTGTTGACTCAGAGACATTATTCACTTGGTTTCCAATTTTACTTAGCATTCTCAAAAAATTCTATTGAAATTAATTCAAGGATACTTAGTCATCCATTATTCTCTGCATTGGTAATTCTATTAAGGTAATTCAAAAAAGGAGGTTGCAACTAAAATAGCTGTGATATGAAAGTAATCATTGTAGTACATGTACTGGAGAATTGAGGCAATGGTTGTATTTATCCAGAGCAGATCCAGGTGGGGATAAGTGTGAATAAGTGAAGATACGTGAAGTTAAATTAACAAATATCTCTACTTCTTCTTTTTACCATTGGGCCTTCTTATTGAGTGGGGGTCAACTTTAGCCACTTGTTTCAAAGATACAAATTCTAGTTACCTTCGTTTATATCCTAAATACTCTTACAGCCTGATTATGTGGTGGCAAAACAATATCCCCTAAGGTTATCATGCAGTTAGATCCAATCCACCACCCTTATCAACCATTCTAAGATGCAAACTCAGAATTTGTCAGGAATTATTTACAGTTTATTTACAATGTATAGACAATTTTGAAAGCTCTTTAAAAGGGGCATGAAATGTTTCCATATTTCGCTAGGAATATAATATACCTATTTAGCCATATACCTATTTAGCCATTTACTTTGACGTCCAGCTAGTAAAGGTTTGTTTAAGTTTTATTTTTGTTGTTATTATATTCTTTGCTTTGATCACAGCTTTTTATTTAGTTACTTTATTATGCTCCTGTCAATAAAATATTTTAT
The DNA here is from genome assembly GCA_027410445.1 of Discoglossus pictus. NCBI lineage: Eukaryota > Metazoa > Chordata > Amphibia > Anura > Alytidae > Discoglossus > Discoglossus pictus. Next base: position 134,865,246 of record CM050165.1, on the reverse strand, counting down.
TTTTCAATTCAACTGTATTTGTGTTTTATTTCTGGTTATTTTTCCTTGTTCTAATCCTTATCATGTACCCTGGTTTTTAATTGACATAGGATTTTTCTTTTAGAATCCTTTTATCTGTTCATAGATTTGTTTATTCATACAGCACTTCACCCTGATGAGTAATAGACTGATAGAGCCTCACGAAGCGCGCGTTGGGAGGTTGTGACACCATCAATAAGCGCGATCACAGCGCAGACCATGCCAACATAACGTGGAGCAGGATAGATATAACTCTATAGCTCCAGGACCACTACTTACTTAAAATGAAGATAGGAAGCCAATATCTTTACTACAAATTTACAACATAGAAACAACAGAGTAATATATAAGAACTAGCGAATTGCCCGTCAAAAAATTACGGCAATGAAATTGTAAGTGAGCTAATGCTGTTTGGTGTATAACAATGAAATAAATAATACATTAATAAATTAATCTACTTTACCTATTTTGAAGTAATATATGCAGGAAGCATTCTGTTGAAGAGCTGACAATCTGTTTGGATGTTGCTGCAGCATTAGTGGTGTGGAGCTGCTGTGTAAGAGTGATGAATGTGTGCAGTGTAATAGTGTGCGTGCGTGAGAACAAACCGTTAGCGTAGTTGTGTACTTCCGCATTATTCTAAAATGGCGGGTAATGTGTAGTATGCGTCTTAGCGGAATATCCGTAGGTCTTTTGTGGTGTTTTGCGAGTTTCTTGTGGTGTTTTGCGTGTTTAGAGTGCTGTAGCCTCGTTTTCGTTTTGTTCGGCAGCCATTTTTTCTCTCGCTTAGAAAATTTTTGAGTGTCTAAACTCTTTTATTTTGAGTTAAATGAAGGTGTAACTTGCTTTTTTTGAGGTCCTGGATGCTCCCTCTTGCTGTAGGTAAGCTTTTTATGTATGTGTTGTGTGTATTTATTGTGTTTTTAATTTTTTCATGTTCGCGGGTTGCGGACGATTTTTGCAAGGTCGTAATGTGTGGTAATGTGTCTCGTATGTCTTTTGCGTTACGACGTGAAGTTTGCAAGTGTTGCAGTTGCTGGCAAGGAGCGCCCAGCAACTGCGACCCTCGCTTCGCCCGCAAGCGTTAACAACAGCTCGAGCGGGCTCGCATGCTCACAACTATATATGTGATAAGAAAATAGAAAAGCAAGAAAAAGAAAAAAGGAGTGAAAGCATAATGGAAGGAAAAGGAGGACTCAACCTCCTTTTAAAAAACTAATAGACAGAAGCATTAATGAAATATATAGTATAAGATACAGCATTAAATCAGGAGTGTATGAATTTAAAAAATTGCACAGCACCAGCACTTTGAATTAAAAGGTAAAGTAGTGACTGTGACAAACTAAGTCACTATAGCACAAGCACTTTATGACAACAGTTTTGAACAGCACAATTTGAATTAATATGCTTTTTAAGTAATAGAATCACGAAATTAACATAAACAAAGAGGGAAAAGGATCAACGCAAAAGAAACATAAAGGCACCTAAAGCATATACTCAAGTGAAGTGCTGTATGAATAAACAAAACATTGAACAGATAAAAGGATTATAAAAGAAAAATCATATCTTATGTAAATTAAAAATCAGGGTACCTATTAAGGATTAGATCAAGGAAAAATAACAAGAAATAAAACACAAATACAGTTGAATTAAAACAATTAAATATTTTATTGACTGGAGCATAATAAAGTAACTAAATAAAAAGCTGTGATCAAAGCAAAGAATATAATAACAACAAAAATAAAACTTAAACCTTTAATAATTTGCTGGACGTCAAAAAAACCCAAAGGATTAAAAACCTTGGGTTTAACATGAATTTTTTCATTGTTGCATTTTAACAAAATTTTAAACGTACAAATAAAGATTTAACAGCCTTATTAAATTGTGATTCGGTAAATTTAAAAGGGCTCTATTTAAGCACACAGCATATTTTTTTTACAGAAGTTTTTAGTTAGTGAACTTCTATCCAAAAGCAAGGTCTTAACTAACTATAAACTTCTGTAAAAAAATATGCTGTGTGCTTAAATAGAGCCCTTTTAAATTTACCGAATTGCAATATAATAAGGCTGTTAATTTTTAAAAATCAGTATGTGGCAATAACAATTAAAATAAAGGCTGCATAAAAGGTGTGGTTGGTTGTCCAAGGATTCCTAAATGGGATCCATAGGAACATTTTTTTTGGTATGCATCTAAGTAATAACACCTTGGCCCAATAAACAATCTAGGATCATTTTTGAGCATTATAAGTTCATATGTTGCTTCTTTAATTCTGGACCAGCATTTTGTTCAGTATTTTATTTAGGTTAAACCTTTTCCAGAAGTGTTTAACAAGGTAACTAAAGGTGTAACTGGTCAGTGTATCATACTGTGCTTACACTGGATGTCAAGGGAGAGGTGTGCATGACCAGACGCGCCGCTGCACATTCGAAAAGTAATACGTACTGAATTCAGATAATTCCGCTGACTACGCAATTGGTTGGTTGCACCATCCATAAACAAAGAATGAAAATTCCAGTTGACGGAGTTAAATTGAACATGCCAGTCAGCTGTAGTAAAATGTTTTACAAGATAATAATGTGCACATTTCTAGTTCCATATTCCATACCTTTAACAGTTAATATTTTATTTTCATTGACATGGACAGAAACAGACAAATTATTTCCAATACTCCACAACCCAGCTACAAAGGATGGGTATTTCCACTGTGTGGAAAAATATTTGATATCATAGCTGATATTAGGAATTTAGACAGGAATCCCTTTTATCATAAAAAGCCTTTAGGAGATATAAGATTCTGACACCATTCTGACACAATGATTGGCAGGAGAACAAACAGAACAAATCTCACCACCGGGAACACGTAACGTGCTTGTGAATTTCAGACAAAAACCCAAATCAACGTCTTTGTTCCTATTTTTTTTATGCTGGAGCCATTCACATAAACAGTACAGATTGTTATTGACATGCATTTGAGTATCCAACAATATCACATACGTATTTTGAACACCGGTCATTTATTTAATGTATTTAAATTACATAGATAGATCACTAACATAATTGACTTCCCAATGCAGGGCTTGAACCAGCAGCTGGAGCATTTACCCACAGAGCCACAACAGCTCTAAATTCTAAAGGCGGGATTGAACTGCCAACCTTGCACTTAAGGCCCAAGGCACAACCAGTTGTGCCACAGGAGCATAGAGCTTAGGGTACGTTCAAAAACACCATCATTATTTTACACCAACCCAAAATGCCCAGGATATGGAATAAATTTGTTAAATATACAGCAGATAAACTGGCATAACTAGCCCTTGTTGTTGTCCAGTCATTCAGTCGAGTCCGACTCTCCGTGACCCTATGCACTGCAGCACTCCAGGCACATTGTTATGTCTCTGGTTGTGCTTATCCATAAAGTTTTCTTGGCAAAGATACTGGAGTGGGTTGCCAGTTCCTGATTCAGTGGACTGCAGTTTGTTTGACTTCTCTGCTATGACCTGCCAATCTTGGGTGACCCTACATGGTGTAGTTCACAGCTTCATTTAGGTACAAAAGTCCCGTCACCATGGCAAGGAAGTGATCTAGAATAACTAATCCTATTACCATGTTAAAAAAATAAATAAATAAGCAGGATCTTTTCTCATCTTTCATGATCCTAAGCTTGAAGCTTTAATTCTCAGTGGAGGGATGAATGTAGGATAGTTTAGGACATCAGGATTGTGGTACAGTAGCTTACAGCCTTATAAAATTGTGATTCGGCCAATTGAATAGGGCTCTATATAAGCAGATTGCATATATTTTTACAGAAGTTTTTAGTTAGTGAACTTTTACAAAACTTATTGTGAAGAATTCAAGGTTTCTCCAGGGTGTTTACCACCCCAAATTCATCAGTACAATCACAGTGGGAATAATTAGAACTAGATAAATGCAAATTTTATGTATACACGACAACGATTAATAAAATGATTTAAAATGACAAAAAGGGAACAGGGGAACTAAAATAAGGCAATTGTGTGGAATATATTGATCCTATTGGCACAAAGAATAGATTACATTACATATACTCTCCTTTTGGAGGGATACAATTATTCCAACCTTTAGTCAAAATGTAGCTTACTAAAATGGTAAACCCATATATTTCTGGTGTATTAGCCCGCTAGTTATTCTGGGCCCTAATAATTGTAGTGCTATAAGATTATTACAGGATAAAGATATAAAGTGAATTTCACCTACAGTTATATATGCCTACATATAACTGTACTTTTAACAAATATGCATTGAAATGCAAAGAGTCTGGCTCATTTAATATAACAAACTTGCAAATATATCCTAGAAGCTTGCAAATATATACTGACTGCTCATTGGATAAAGAGGCATCCACATACATGCATAAATCGCGTTTTTCTGCTAATGACACTGATCTAAAGTAATGAAATTTATAAGTAGAGACAGGCTCTATTCACCATTTGAAAAATAAGATCAAGTTTCAGAATCACTCTAAAGGGAAACTCAGTAGCTTACTAAGCTAATACAGTTCAAGTCTAGGACTTTTAATTCAAGACCATCCGGCTGAAAGGTAAAAGGTTTTACCTTTGAGAAAGACGTTCTACGTCGAAACGCGTCAGGCCCTAGCAACGACGCTGCGTGCGTCATTACGCAAGACGTGCGCATGCGCGTTACGAACCCGGAAGTCAAGTAGCTTTTAGCCTGCGATTCCTCTGAGTCTTCTGGCTTAGTATAACGTCGCTTGCATCCCTGTACAAGCTTGCAATATAGGAATTTTCATTTATGGCTATAGAAGTTAAGAGTTCAGATCGTTTTATATATATATATATGAAGTGGTAAAATTATAGTTACCTTTCAGCCGGATGGTCTTTAATTAAAAGTCCTAGACTTGAACTGTATTAGCTTAGTAAGCTACTGAGTTTCCCTTTAGAGTGATTCTGAAACTTGATCTTATTTTTCTAATGGTGAATAGAGCCTGTCTCTACTTATAACTTTCATTACTTTAGATTAGAGTCATTATAAGCAGAAAAACTTGATTTATGCATGTATGTGGATGCCTCTTTATCCAATGAGCAGTCAGTATATATTTGCAAGCTTCTAGGACATATTTGCAAGTTTGTTATATTAAATGAGCCAGACTCTTTGCATTTCAATGCATATTTGTTAAAAGTACAGTTATATGTAGGCGAAATTCACTTTATATCTTATCCAGTAATAATCTTACAATTATTAGGGCCCAGAATAACTAGCGGGCTAATACACCAGAAATATATGGGTTTACTGTTTTAGTAAGCTACATTTTGACTAAAGGTTGGAATAATTGTATCCCTACAATAGGAGAGTATATGTAATGTAATCTATTATTTGTGCCAATAGGATCAATATATTCCACACAATTGCCTTATTTTATTTCCCCTGTTCCCTTTTTGTCATTTTAAATTATTTTATTCATTGCTGTCGTGTATAAAAAAAATTTGCATTTTTCTAGTTCTAATTATTCCCACTGTTTTTGTATTCGTGAACTTTTATCCAAAAGCAAGGTCTTCACTAACTAAAAACTTCTGGTAAAAAAATATGCTCTGTGCTTATATAGAGCCCTATTCAATTGGCCGAATCGCAATTTAATAAGGCTGTTAGTGTTTAAAATACATGGATCAAAAATGTGAAGGCATTAAATGCAGAAGGATGATGTAGGCCCCATATATAGAAACATATTTTATCATTTATTTTAAGAAGTTCTCATGTGTATATTTGTTATATTTCTGCAGAGATATTAGTAATATTTATTTATTTATTTATAAATGAAGAAATTATTTCTCTGATTTTTGTAGATCTAGGTTAAGAAATGGTTATGTTCCTTATTTTCTTCTCATAGAGATTTACATGTTTTTTCATGCTTGGGGGAACTTTTGCAAAAGGAGATTTGGATGGATTTGTGTGTTTAGAAGTGATGTGAAATGATCCTTTCCAGAAAAAGTTATTGAAAAAAATGCTGCCAGTTCACATTTGCACCAAATTCAAAAAGAAATGAAAAAATTATACTGAATGTTTTCATACATGTGCACATAGAAACTCTTTGTAAGTTGGGGGAAGTATACGCCTAGATTTTTTAATATGTTAGCTTGGTGGAAAATACATTGGTTTTCTTTGTATCCAGTAGAGCCTAATGACATGGATATTACTTTTCCTGCCTGGTGTCCTCAAAATAATTCACAAAAGCCCTTGAATCAATGGATTTATTGCCCAGGTGCGTTAATAAAATAACTATTCCAGACAGAGTAGCTGAGCCAGGAGGGTTTAGTCATCAGCTGCCCATGGACCAGGTACCAAGAGGGCTAATAACACCTTATTTTATTACGCCAGGAATTGGCTAAATGAAATCTGGGGCCACATTTTCTGGGGAACCCTTTAGCAGAATTGTTATGATTTGCTCTCTAAGCTCGCTTGATACACCTTGATCCCAAATGTATTGAGACTATTTGTGACCCTCTTGTTTTAGCCTTTTGTTTTCTGGGGGATGACATCACGTGGATCCCTAGGACTTGTTTTATTTACTGTTAATCAACCTCGTTGTGAGTGGGACGGACAATAAACAGTGTGTATCTATCTACATGTATCTATGTGTCTGTGTTTAGCCTTTAGACTTCCACAGGCCCACCAGGGGTCTCAGTAAGGGCTATGGAATCATTCATATACTCTCCATGTGTCCCATAATGGAACTGGGCACTTCCCTGCTCAGTCTGGCAGTGACCGAGGAAAGATCTGTGCACCTCCTGGTTGGCTTATTTTATCTGGGACGGTGAAATATGAATTTTTGTGTTGCAATATATATAAAAATGTCTTTGTAATTCATTAGAAATGTAAGCATACTGTACTCCTTGATCTTTAAGGACCATTTGCAAAGAATTACAATTCATGCAAAGGGATTTATTATCAAGAATCCTGGGACTTTGTTGCCTTCTTACATCCGCAGCAGGCTGATGTTGGGGGAATTTGTGTGGTGAGGCAGAGTCCAACCAGTAGCTCTCCCAGCTTTTTTCCAGTTGACCCTGTTCTGCAACACCTACCTATTAAGAAAATATTTTAAGCAGGAGATTACAGTGCACCCTCCTGTGAGTGAACCATGATAGGAGTCTCTCTACCTAAATTCAACATGTGATCTAAACTACATCATTAATTTTAACAAATAGTTTATTTAATATAACTCTGTACTTTTCTAAAACAATTTCTGCTGTCTTTAAAGCCAGGAGACCACTATGTACAAAAACACATAGAGTTCTTTTTTTTTAATTTTTTTATTAGATTTTCAAATTACAAATTTAATAAATAGATGAGTAAAACAACATCAACAAAACATACATACAGTTAGAGGTATACATTATTACATATCAGTCTTTTTACTGAATTGTATATAAGGGAAACTCAGCAGAAAAATTATGGTATTATCTTCTAGTTTTTAAGTGAAGTAATTATTCCATACGATCCACTTAGATGTGGTATTCTTCCCAATACAGTTGATGTATTTAAGATCTTTTTCCCAAAGTCTATCTTTATGTAAAGTTCTCTCCACATTGCTCCATGAGGGTATACATCCAGTTTTTCATAATTTTACTAAATACCATTTGGCTGAAAGCAAAATATGGGAAACCAGGAGTCTACAGTCTGGTGGCAATTTATCCATAGCAATGTGGAAGAGAACACATTCTAGGCTAAAAGGGATGTTTACTTTTTAGTATTTGAGTCATTTTTGATGTATACTGCCTCCAGAAGTCCTGAACCGTAGGGCATAGCCACCAGACTTGTAAGTGTGTACCTCTATTAACACAACCCTTCCAGCATTTCTCAGAATTCTCTATATTAAATGTATTCAATGTATCAGGCACCAAATGCCATCTTTGGATTAACTTGAAATATAGTTCTCTGTATGAGGAACATAATGAGGTTTTCTTAATTATGCTAAATACTTTAAACCGCTCGTCCTCCAAAAATAACATTTCCATGTCTTTTTCCTATTTAATCATCCTAATAGTGTTCTTTCTTTCATTGTTCATTTTTAGGATAGTATTACATCTTGAAATAGTATGTTTATCAGTATTCTTTAATATAAGTTGTTCCAAAGGAGAGTAGTCTTTAAAACTATCTAATTGGAAGCCCAACCTTATCCGTTCTGATTTCATAGAGATGTAGTCTAGCCAAGTAATTCCTGTCTCTTGTGAATTATGTAATATGGTTGTGAATAAGAAAGTTATTCAATACTCTATGAAACCTATTCAGTAATTATCTAGGTATACTTTGGGGAATACATTGCATATTGTAGGTTATCTTAGGTATTACCATGATTTTAATGAAGGATACCCTACCCATCCTTGACATATGGATTGATCTCCACTCCAGCAATAGGTCTCTAATAAGATCATAAACGAACATGAGCTTATGTTTTAGAATATTTTTAACTGGTGGAGAGAAAATAATTCCCAGATGTTTTATTTGATTGTTATTCCAGTTGAAATTATAATATGACTGATATTTGCACTTTGTACTGTTTTCAATCTTTTCGTAAGTATTTAAGATGTAACATTATTAATCTTTAAGTAAGATAGTTACTATACATGTTTAGTACTTTGAAAAGATATCTCAAATAATTTTCCGAATCTGTTAAAATCATCTGCAAACATCTATATTTTATATTGAGTATTACCAATTGTAACTCCTTTAATTTTTATATTAGATCTTATTGTCTTGGCTAAAGGTTCCATAGTTTGAATAAATATTAGAGGAGATAATGGACAACCTTGCCTTGTACCATTTGTGATATTAAAACTATTTGTTTCAAAGCCAAAACCTGAGATTGAGGCCTTAGAATTTCTATAAAGGGCCATAATGGCCTTGGCCCCAAAATCGCCAAGCCTGTACATATGTAGCACTGATTCAATAAAATCCCAGTTCACTATGTCAAAAGCCTTTTCTGCATCCAGTGATAATGCCAGAAAAGGTAAGTCTTTTTTATTAGACTATGTATCCAAATCTATCAATCTCCTAGTGTTGTCAGGCCCTTCTCTTCTATTTATGAACCCCACCTGATCAAAATTAAATTAGGAATAACTCTATTTAATCGTGTTGCCGAAACTTTTGCATATATCTTAGTGTCAACATTTAGCAGAGAGATTGGTCTATAATTGTTTATTTGTTCAGGGTCCTTATTCTGCTTTAAAATGTAATGCGAGTTTCTGACATTTCTAGAGGCATTTTACCTGACGTTTTAATTTCATTGAACATACTGCACAAAAATGTATAATAAAGATTTATATACCCATCTTTACCAGGTATTTTATTTAATTTCAAGTTTGAGAAAATTAACTCTATTTCCTTTTTAGTTATATCATGATTAAGTTAATCTAAATCCTCTGAACTTATCTTAGGGAGATTGTTTTTTTATTAGAAAACTGTCTATTTTATTTTTTAGAAGGTTTAATAAACTCATTTTCCATTCCAGATTATATAAGGTCTTATAATATAATTCAAATAACCTTCCGATATCTTTAGGATGTAAAATTGTTATATATTATCTTTGTCTCGTAGACTAAGTATTCTTTGAGAAAAAACCTTTGGTTTTAAAAAAATGTTATCAATAATGTATTTGCTTTGTTACCGAAGGTGTAATGATTTTGTTGAAATTTTAATATTAAATTATCTGATTAGGGTTGTAAAATCTTTTAAATTGGTAATTTTACATAATTAATCTGGCGGCTTATTTCCTTTCCTAAAATTGTATTACTATTTTGAAGTTTATTTAAAGTTGTCTTAGAGGTTTACCTCTGGATTTTTTCATGGTAGCTGTTCTTGCCAAAATACACCTCTCATATATGCCTTATGTACACACCATAATGTTGAATAGGAGGGCACCGAACCTTTATTAATAATAAAAAATGAGTTAGTATCTGATTTCAATTTAGTAACAGCTTCCTGTGAATTCAAAAGTAAGGGTTCTAGTCTCCAATATCTGAGATTGTTGTTATATTGGGTTCTTTAATCTATATGCTAATGATAGCATGGTATAACCATGTATTACCAATTTTTATTGATTTTACTATATTTAATGTATGGGCATTGGTTAAAAAGTGATCTATATTTGCGTTGGCAGTCGAGCCCCTGGCACAATGGATTAGAGCCTCCCCGGAGATAAAGGGTATCCAAGTGGGGTCACATCATTTCAAGGTGTCACTATTTGCGGACGACTTACTATGCTCCATTTCGGAGCCATCGACGTCGGTACCACCCCTGATGCAAAAACTTGAACACTTCGGGATGCTTTCAGGATTGAAAATTAATGTAGAAAAAACTGAAGCCTTGGCCCTAGATATACCGCTCCCGGAGAAAGATTCCCTCACACAGAGGTTTAAATTTAAATGGGCTGGGAAGGGGATTAAATACCTAGGAATTTGGTTGACAGCTAAAGTACAAGATCTATATAAAGCTAACTACCGGCCAATGTTCCGTTTACTCCAGGAGGAGATGATTAAATGGGGCAAATATAACATCTCCTGGCTCGGTAGGATTAGTTCGGTTAAAATGAACATTTTACCTAGACTGCTTTATTTATTTAGATCTCTACCGATCCAGATGCATATGAAAGACCTCTCAAACTTCCAAAGCAGGGTGTTCCGTTTTATCTGGGGTGGGGGTCCCTCCAGGATTGCAAGAAAGAACATGTACAAACATGTACAAACTTTATTATCGAGCAGCTCAATTAGCTTTTATTCCCCAGGCCCACTTACCCGAAGCCCATCCGGCATGGATGTTTGTTGAAAGCCAAGACATGATGCCCTATACATGGGACACGGCGGTCTGGATTCACCCACTCCCCACAGAGATTAAGAAATCTGCCAATCCTATAATAAGGAACTCCGCGGCTAATATTATCTGGGCCTTCAATCATACAGACCTTCTACCCCGGATATCCCACTTAACGCCTATACTTACGCATCCACTAGCTCCAGCAGGTATCTCACAGGTCTCTCGGCAATGGTGGAAGAATAACAAACTTGATAGATTGGGAAACTGGATGAGAGATGGTCGGGTATTAACATTCGAAACTATGAGAGACGAATATGATATCCCCCTTTATGAGCACTATAACTTTTGCAGATTGAGATACTTTGTAGATAAACTACTTAGGAGTTCAGGGGTCCCCTCCCGGAATGGGTTCTCTAGAATATGTGAAAAAGCCCCCCTTAAAAGAGGAGTGATAGGGGAATTATACGAGGTCTTCAATACCCCAAAATCATTAGCCAAAGAAAAATACATGAGGGAATGGGAAAAAGATATAGCCAAGAACTGGGAGATTGAGACGTGGGAGACTTCCTGGGCCAATCTCCTGAGGGGGTCACTAAACTATAGTGTATTAGAGACATCAATTAAAGTCCTTCATCGGGCGTATATTACCCCAGATCGACTAGCTAAATGGAGTAAGACGGAAAGTCCGAAATGCTTTAGGGGGTGCTCAGAGCTGGGCTCCTTTCACCATACTTGGTGGAGCTGCCCAAAGGTTCAGCAGTTGTGGACGGCAGTGGGTGACTTAGTGGATAGTATATTTGGACACCATATTGAAATTACCCCAGAATCTAGTCTACTGGGGATTCCGGTGGCCTCTCTTTCTGCCCCCCACAACAGACTCCTACAATTTATCTTTTTAGCGACGAAATCACATATTGCCAGGAACTGGAAGAAAAAGACACTTGAGATAGGGGCAGTTCGAGCTAAGATTCACTACTTAGCGGTTAATGAAAGGATTTCCCACTCAGTGGCGGATTCAATCCCTAAGTATTTAGAAATATGGGGTCCCTGGATAGGATACACTGATATTAGAATCCCTCTACTCCAATGAAGGGGGAGGAGGAGGTAAGGGCACCCTCACCTTGTTGACAGAATACAGGGGGGGCTGGGGGCCGGAGAGGAGATACCGGGAGAGGAACTGCACCGATATGGAAGAAGACAGACAGGTAAGCTAGGTTGGATCAATGACAAGATCGAGATAGAGAAATGTTTTCCGAAGAGGAAGGCTTAACATAGATGTGTCAGATAGAATGTTTTAGTTTAATTGGTTAGGTTAACATTTGTAAAAGTTTGTAAGCAACTCTTCCTGAAGATATAAGAAAAGATAACGGGGGGGAATAGAATGGAAGGAAGGTACTGAAAGACTAACAAACGCAAATAATCATATTATATCCCTCTAGAGGTAAATGAGTCAGCCAATGGATAAAATTTGGGCTTTTTTATGATCCTAAGTCACAGGTTAATAACGGAAAGTATTAGGAGATAACAACTTAACAACCAAAGAATAGTATAAGTAACGGATAAGTTTAGGGATACATGTTTACATAACCAAGAAGGGTCCATTATAATTCTATACATTGGTTCATCGATAATAGCACGGAGGTAAATACGGAAAAAAGGAGGAGGCAGGATACAAGGATGAGATTTCACAATTGATGTTGGGGTATTGTTTTATTACGCTCAATATTGTACAACTGTTTGCACTTTGTATTCCTGCAATAAAAAATTAGTAAAAAAAAAAAAAAAGTGATCTAATCTGGTAAAGGTATTATGTCTCATTGAATGAAATGTATAATCTCTCATGTATGGATTCAGAGTCCTTTAGCCATCAAAAAGCTTGTTTCTAAAGATTGCTTGTGAAAATCGATTGCCCACCTCCTACCGGCTTCACATTGATTAAGAGGAGAAGATGAAATCCTATCTAGATGTAAAACCGGAATCATATTAAAATCTCCATAGATTATCAGGTAGCTTTTCCTAATCTTATTAACTTGTTCAAGTATTTTCTTGAAAACAATAATTTAATTATGATTAGGTATATATAAATGTACTAATGTGTAAAGTTTGTTATTCATCTTCCTCAGCCAAATAATGTGTCTTCCCCTTTTCATCCAATATTCTACATTCTTCCAAAATTGCTAGGAAGGAACTCATAGAGTTCTGTTAATCATAATTTAGCTCTTGGCATTCAACCACTTTCAGGAGCATCACTTTATTACCACATGCTATTTTGCCCTAATTAACTATATAGCTAAAGGATAAAAACAGGAAAGTAATTGGAATGCTTATCCGTTAATCACACGTTAGTTTTGAATATGCAAATGGAGATCAGTTGATTATTTGACAGTTACCCTATGTGTTTAAAGAAACACAGTCATGAGAAACAAAAGACTCTTTAAAGAGCATAATTACATTTAATGTGGTGAACTGTTTTATAAAGTTTCTTAATATTTCAGTAGTTCTACATCATGTGTGTTCTTCAGATGAGGGTCATGTGACCAACTTCTAGGTTTTCCTATATGAACTAGATCAGATCTTCCCAATTTTCTGCTTGGGTAATGCTAGATAGACCTGGATTTTGCTCAGCGCTGTTTGAATGCAGGCAATATCCCAAAACCTCATCAGTATCAGCTTGTGTTATACCAAAATCCTGGCCTTTCCTAGGCCATGTAGGAGCTCCCAGATGATGGTCATGTGACCATCATCTCAAACATAAAAACAAAGATTTATAACTACTGAAATATTAAAAAGGTTTATGAAACTGCATTATTCAAAATACTTTATAGAAAAAAACTGATTATAGTGATAATTTAAGCAATAATAATAGTGATTGGTGTGGGGCAACAGAGAATTATTGTGTAGGAGAACATGAACTGTGTGCTGTTGAACTGGATCATTCGCTACCACTCCAGAGACTCTCTAGTGGCCACCTGTAGCACCTTGGCTGCCTAAATTCACTAAACTCTTAGCTTCTGGAGAAACTCCAGAACAAAAAGAGAGATTTGAGAATGGCAAGCTTCATTATAATCACTGAAGTCATAAAACTTGCTATGATGCCTGGTGGAATTAAAGATTAAAGGAATACTGTGGGCAAATCTAGTATTTAAAAGAACTACACTTAAAAAAAGATAATATGTTTTTATAATGAGAGAAGAAAAACACAGACTCTAATGTACTGTATTGCTTTTATATGCAATTATGCTGCTGTGAAGTGTGCCATTTCAGTTTCCAGTGATCTATTTCCTGGGGTGGGAGGAGACTTTGAATAAATAGGACATTTCTAGCTGCATGTTTGGAATGTGGCATAATCAGCTGTCAGTGCATTCATTAAATCTATATTACAAATCACTTTGGTATAGTTTTTTTTCTGACCAATGTCCAGTCATACAGATTTTCTCAACGGTGGTTAGATTTTTTTTATATGCTATTCTGGGCTGAAAAAGGGAGAATATGGATATTTAAAGAGATACAGGGACCAATAAAAAATAATAACATTTTAAATCTCAGACTTGCTTGTTCAATGCAAAGCATAATTCCTCTCACGCGCATGGGCAAGATTCAATCATTTTTACTTGCTAACCAAACCTGAGCAGGTGGAATCCTATTTGATTATTATAAATAAGCGTGGCAGAAGCATGCTGTGTTTTTGAGGGAAGACAGTCACTGAGCTTATTATGGTACTTTTAGGACCTGAGGGAGAAGGAGATCTTGGCCAGCTGAAAGAGAAGCAGAGTTAGTATACTCCACTCAAAGCTCCTGCATGTGAGTATGCTTGGAGGAGCAGGGTGGTGTAGACATTCAACATTTCCCATGAGCTCCCATGCCATGTTTGTTTTACTATAGTGCAGCACAATGCAAGCCTGCCATTTTACACCAACCTCTTCTCCATCCCCCACAAAAGAACCTGGCTAGAGAAAACAGGGGCTTTATTTGAAAATTAAGCAAACTGAAATGTAAATGTATTGTTATGCAAATGAGGCACCCCTGGGTAGCTACCTTATTTGCCTAGTTATAAATCCAGCCCTAAAAAATAAATTGGCTATTTTCAAGGGTAGTTCTTTACAATAACCTTTTTTTTTATTTTAACCACAGTGGTCCTTTTATATATACATTTTAGCAATACTAATTTGACTTCTTCTATTTCAAATTCCTTAGCTGTGTTATGTTTTCAGTTGTTGTTAAAATACTTGTCACATTGTTATTGTAGATACCCTCATGCTTCCATGGTACTGATCAACCCTGACCGCAAGCTCAAGAGTGTGTGTGTGTTTGGGGGGGAGATGCCATTAGGACAAAAACACTTTGGCGTGAAAATGTTTTGACCTGTCAGCTTTGCGTTAAATGTATGCATTATGCACTCCATTAGGAACGGTAGGAGACCGTGCGTCTGTGCTTCATGCAACATGTTTATATCCTAGGGCATCTCTATGAAGAAGTAAGAGCAATTCATACAAAAATGATTTTATTAACCCGAATTGTTTTGATGGTTGCTGTTTTTTTTATTTTTTTTATTATGTGTTTATTATAATGTGTTTATTATAATGCATAGTTTTCATATACTTTACCGTTTTCAGTTATATTTCATGCACACTCTGTGCAAACTATTGTTAAAGGTGCACTGTTACCCCCAAATCAAGTTTAGGTTATCTTAAATGGTATGAAAAACAGAGCATTTCTACTGGTGTTTGCATGAGTAATAACAGAGAGCCAAATGCACTGTGAAAACAGTTATTGGTAGCAGTTTTTCCCTGGCCTCCAAACTACACTGACCAGTTAACCCATAACTAATCTGTTTAGGTGATTCCAGCATGCCATGCCTGCACATATAGATTTGTTAAGTTTTTTTTTTTTTTTTAAAGATTTTATTTTATTTTATTTCTCAGTGAAAAATGCACATATTTCAAAAATTAAAAAATAATTTAATTATGCTTTTAGGAGATATTTGCTGTGATGTGGTCTCAATTGTGCTGAATTAAGCAGCCTTTTAAGTTCTTCAAAAAAGTTTGCTAGAAATATGTTTCAAATAATAAATTAGCCAGCCAAGATGTCTAGATGGCTACAAAGCCTGCAGCTCTGGTTATAGATTTATTAAAATAGCTGTTGCCATACTATATGCCAGCACCTTTTCCAACAAATTCTGACCTAGCAATTCTTTTTATAACTGCACTGTTCATTCTTTATAGAGATCAGAAAATTATAGCTGTGCTGTAAAATAAACACCAATTATAAATTGAATAATAAATCATTTGCAGTAAAAACTCTCCATGTATTAAAATCCTTCATCTGAAAGCGATGATTATTTTTACACATCTCACATTGTCTGACTTTCTGTCACACCTGCAAGCAATTTATTTGTTTTAGTGTACAAAGAATTTATATTTAGATGTGTTGTTGTTAATAATGTGCTTTGAAGGTGCGCGACAAGCTTTCACATTCCAATCACAGTACAAGAAAACCGTTTCTTAAACATTTACTGGGATCTGAATGCATAATTAATTGAAACATGATATATGAATACACAATTAAAATGAAGTTGCAAATCTGGAAATGCATGATAAAAACAGGGTATTGTGAAAATTGTTATTATTAAGAGTGGGTATGTCAGTCAAGCTCCATGCTATGGCGTCCAGACATTTATTCTATAAACATCAATGCAAAGTGCATTGTTAAAGGGACACAGAGAACAAATGTATCTAGCATACACTTAAAAAAGGGGTTTAAACATTAAAGTGACATACAAATATATATTTTTTATTGTTGCATCAGATAGAAAGTATTTGATAATGTGTGCATGTGTTTCCTTTATTCAAATAATGGTCTTCAAAAATGTATTCTGCACTTGCCCTCTGTCAGCCAATGAGATCTAAAGACTGAAGTATGCTCTGTGCATTTCCTGTTAGTTTCAATTACGTTTAAACTGGTTTTGCTTAACATTTATATATAAAAAACTTTTGTAATGTTTACAACATGCTCTTTTAGATACTTGAAAAAAATCAGTTGTGCCATGTCCCTTTTAATTAAGGTGATACAGCAAAGGTATATTTATAACTATAATTTAAATAACAAGTACTTTGAGGTTTTTGAATTTTTATGGTTAGCCAGCCTTTTTGATGCACCCTGTATGGACCAAATGATATATCTTACTAATGATAGTGCATTGCCTATAATTGCTAATTACCTCTGCGGTTCTGAAAAGCTTGTCTGCAATGTTAAGTTACATGAAAAAGAAAGTCCTGGGCATGTCCAGACCCTATGGAGTAACTAGGCTGATTAGATAAATCACTTCCTGGTATCTGGGCATGCCCAGACTGTTCTTTTTCACATGGCTTTACACTCAAGACAAAAAACAAAGTTAGAGGTGCTCAATCAGAGAACAAACTATCCTTAATAGGTTATTTCTGTGGACATGGTAACCCACTCTGAGAGCAACCTCGTTTAGCTCACTTGCAGGGAGAAATATCCTGTAGTATATCAGTCTGGTCCCACTCACCAGAGTGGTTCAGCCCCGAAATACCAGGCAATTCTGAACAGGAGAAACAGCAAACCCCAGACGTACGTTTCAGCCTTCATTGGGCCTCGTCAGTGAGGTGCAGTTGATATCTCCCTAAGGCACAGTGAGCAAGGGGTCCATGTCTGAATTCCCCTATCACCCTTAGGGATACTATACTCCAAAGGGTCATTTGCATAAACAAAAAATAAAAATAGAGGTGCTTAATCAGATTCAGAGCCCTGATGCTAATTACCAATTATTGGCAATGGTTTCCAATAGGTAAGAGACATCAATGGGTGGATTAGAAAGACTAATTGACTAGTAAAATCGAAAACGCCAGTTTAAGTTTACTATAGGAAAAATGCATGTTTTCAATAACATTCAGTTGATGAAGTACTTGTTAGCTATAGTTTTAAATTATACCATATTTGGAACCTCCTCTGTGACATTTAACTAAGGCTGTAAGAGACCTTCAGCTGAGGACAGGCATAAGAAAATTATTTGTTCTATAGTATATTACTCTGGAGCACCTCTAATAACTTTTGAGATCTCTAATTATAAAGGACAGGTTTTGTTGCACATTTCAGTATGATCTCACCCAAAAAGAGTGGTCCAGTGCCAAAACTACACACAAGACCCTCTGCATGAGCCCCCCCAGGCTTTATATAACTGGTCATTAACCCTTGTAACTGACCTATATGTCCCTTTCACTTTTTATTTTTTTAAGGATTTATTTATAATAAAGAGAGGCAAAGCAAAATAAAAAGGTGGAAAATGCAGTTTTGCAGCACATTGTGACTCCAATGACTCAGCTCCATGACTCCATGACTCAGATGGTGCGTCTGTGGTTAAATTAATGATCAACTGATCTGTAGCACTGTAAGTAACTGTCATAAAAGAATATACTAAAGTGAATGTATGGATTGCTTTAACATTTTGTAGCCCAATTATCCATTTCCTTGGATCCTGACATATATTTTTGAAAAAAGCACAAAGCCATAAGATAGATTGCGATTAGCAGAGATTTTACTTATCAGAAGATTACTCTGGTATTTAGCATCTTTTTTTAATCCAGGCCCCTTAAAGAAATCCAGCTCTTATGAGGAGTCAAATGGCTTAGATTCAGACACAAGTAGGTATGAGGCTGTGCTTTATGTACAAACTGCCTCAAGAAGGCTTGCCATGCCAATGACAGATTGCCATAGAGTTGCAAAAGTAAGAGGGCCACTGTGGTGGTCATGAAAAAGGGATTTAAGTAGCAATAAAATTGGTATATGGAGAACATTTTCTTAATGTAGGTCTTACATTTCTTACATTACCAGCAGACTTGCTTGTCAACATCCAACTAGTGATTGGAAAATAATATATTCAAAAGGCTGTGCTAAATCTTTATTTTGACTGGTCTGCGTCTGGCTGGTAGGTCACTGGATTGAAGGAGGCAGATAAATACTCATATCATAACAGTCTGGGATAGGGAGAAGCCTGTGTACTTAAAGAGACTATTTTTTCTTAGGATATTTTTAAATAGCGTGAAAAAATGGCTATATGTTGTGTTATCCATTTTCATTCAGTCAATCAGTCCTGGGGAAATTCTAGGTTGTTGCTGCATTCCTATACATATGAGCATATTGTGCATATTAATAAGCTTAATAAGGCTGTAAATCACTAAGCAAAATTCTCTATCATATGCGTTCTACAGTGATAAGGTTCTATATATGTGATATTTCAGGACTGAATTTTGGGGGCCAGGGTGGGACTTTTCTGAACCCACAAGCAAGTTCCCTTTATGGCCCAAAACTGTCACAGCCCTGAAGGCTATCAAAACTTTGACATATTGTTTTTCTCTTTATGTATAATGTTTAAAGAATATATGTGGCAAGCCATGCTGGTTACACTGACTTCCATCTTGGATTTTTCCCTACTCCAATGACGCATATAAACAAGGAGTATTGAAAAATTATATACATGAGTTGATTGGCCACTTTGCCGTTGTAATAGGTGGGCCATAAGAAACAGATCAGGTTTGGAGACTGAGAGAAACCTAACCCCCCTGACCAACTGACAGCAGAAAATATCAGATCAGTTATAGCTCAGAGGGATTAAGCTCCAATCGGCAATAAGCCTGTGTCACGATCGCTTCTTCAATTGGGTTCGACCAGAACCTAGTTCTAACCCACCCAGCAATGCATAATGGTTCTTGTTGTAATCCCAGCTAGCAGAGACAGAAGCACATCCTTATTGGACCCTCAGGACAAATACAGGAACCAAGGGAATGTTTAGGCAGAGCACCGTTTCTGAATAGGCAGGCACCATCAAATCCCTTTTTTAGGATAGAATGGCCACACCTATACCGTTTTAGTACAAAGCAGACTGACCCCTTTATTTTTCCTTGCATTTACAGATATTTGCCACACCACCCCAAGAGATCCACTTCCCCACATCTTCCTCCCTGGAAATTCTTTCTTGTGAGATATCTGATCTCATATGTTACAACCCCCAAAAGCAATATTAACTACAGCTTTTACAACTGAGCACAGAGACAGAACATCTGCCCAAAATTAGCTAGGCTTTCCCCCACCTGAAACAGCAACTCCCAATTTGGTTTATCACTTTACAACACTCTAATAAGACTGACCTCACATTCCAATAGGTCATAAATGATCCTTTGCACCATATGTGACTGAATTAACTTTATATTATATAAGCATATCCTAAATTCCACCGGGCACACAATTTTGGCATAGCCTCCATGGCGCAATTGCCAGCCCGCTTCCCCCAGATCCCTTAGCCTCACAGCCTGCTATTCTGTTTCTCCATGCTGTCCCTGAACAGGGAAGCTGGGCCCTGAGATAACAACAAAATATCACCACTCATGGATTGTTCCTGTAAGCTTAAAGCAAGAGAGTTAGGGGTGTACCTGACCCCCTCATCTCTGGGCTGTGACTATATACATATATATACATATATATATATATATATATATATATATATATATATATTAATATATATATATATATTGTAAATAAATAGTACATCTGTGTTCACATTTGAATGTCTAAAACAAGTTAAAAAACCTGCTTCCAGCTCAGAATTCAAAGAAAAACAATTATTACACTGCATTCTGGGAAGCTGAGCTGGAACATGCAAATGTGCCCACAAATGCCTCGCTCTTCAATCCGTAGCTATTATAAAATATGGCTTTCTTTAAGCTTATGCATGCTGTATTACACAGCTTTAATGCAAAGCCAAGTATATATTTATATATATATATATATATATATATATATATATATATATATATATATATACTCCACCCTAGGAACCCTTAGTAATTCTTGTTTTTACGACGCGGAGGCTGCACAGGCTCCCTGGGTCAGCCTGTAGCGTCACGTGACCCAGCGGAGCCTGTGAGGCTATTAGCCAATCAGGAGCGTCGGGGGGCGTGTCGGAAGCCTGTTTCGCGCCATTGAACACAGCAGCGCGGTCTCCCGACTGGAATGGACGGAGGTCTGAGGTCCTGCAGCTAAAACTAAAGTAGGAAGGTTTAATTACTGAGATTTCACCCCAGCTTACCAGCAAATAAGGGGATATAACTGTTGAGGCTATCTTTGTCCGTTTTTGTGTTTTTTCCTCCTCCGTTTTTGTGTGTGTGTGTGTCCTTGTCCCCCTGTGAGTGTGCTGTGTCTGTGTGTGTTCCTGTGTCTGTGTGTGTCTGTGTGTGCCTGTGTTTCTGCTAGTTGTTTCCCCTGTTGGTTCCCCTGTTAGCATTTAATATGGATCCAGAAGGCTTAGAGGCCTTACTGGCTGAGGTTAGGACCCGTGCCTTAAGCCAAGGGGTCAGGTGGGTGCAGGACAGGCTGGGACCTCCCATGCCTTCTGCGCTTGGAGCTCAGCAAATTGTACAGGAACAGCCTGCGGTGGCTGGTGTCCTAGCCAATTCTGATGCCTCCAGGGAAATTTTTTCCCATCCCACCACTGTAGGGCTGCCAGACCCACGTCCATTGGGTAGCAGAGACACCAGAGATGGGGGGGTTACAGGTCAGGGCGTCCGGGACCCCATACCCCCCAGGCAGGCGAGCGCCAGGATCACGGGCGGTGGGGGTGAGGGCCTAGCACTCCGGCCACCACCTGCCAACTTGCCTAAAGGTCCTAGGCCGCGACAAAGGTCGCGAAACACCCCTCTAACACCCCGTAAGGGGGGTGCAGGGGGTAAGAGAAAAGCCGGGAGTCCTAAAAAGGCTCCTACAGGCCCTCACGGTGCCAAGCAGACGGTCCCTGGGGTTTCCCTCATTAACAGTGCTTCTGGTACTTTACAGGGACGCCCAACTGGCAGTGAGAGGAGCATGGCGACGACGAGAGAGAGAAGAGACGCGGTCATCAGAGAGATGAATAGCCAAGACAGCATGGTCATGATTGATGACATGCCTGTGACAGCGGCAGTGGCGAGGCTAGGACGCCCCACTCGAGCTAAGAAGGCTACGAGCAGGTACAGTCCGCTGCTATTTACGCACACACCGCTAAGGCGTAGCAGAGTAGAGACTGAGGGCGATACGGTTAGGCCACAGAGCAAAGGGTCTAAGACTGACCAACAGCTGGATATTCCAACGCCCGAGGAAGTCTCAGGGGATCCCCTACAGGGGGCGGCGGAGGCAGTGCTAGCCTACTCCAGCCGCGCAAGCTTAGCTGACCAGGACCCTTCCTCAGACGAGGAAAGGGCGGTATGGGCGCGGGCATGCAGGTCGCGGAGAGCTAGTGACTGTTCTTCTTGTACCCACAGATCCAGAAGGAGATCCAGGTCTAGAAGCAGAAGATCTTGTCGGTGCAGCTGTGCTTGCACTGGATCTGAGAGGAGAAGCCCGCGGAGGGCCAGACGGTCAGAGTCCCCGGAGCGTCAGGAGAGACGCAGGGATACTCCGTTGGCCGTATCTACTCCAAAGCTTCCAGAAGCAGGTGAGCGCTCAGAATTGAGCTGCGCAGCAGACAAGGGTGGTTTTATTGGGTCATTAAAGACTCTATTAGCTGCGCATAACATTGCGGTTAGCGAGCGCGAAATGGGAGCTTGGATAGGGGGGCTAGCAAAGGGTGCATGGTCCCAGCCAGCAGCGGTAGTGGCGCCAGCGAGCGCGAGCGAGGCGCTAGCTAGCTTGCACGCGCCCGAGCCGGTAGTCAACGCGATTGCAGCAGTTGGGAATAACACTGTGGGAGTTAGCGACGCAGCCATGAGGCCTATAGTCCTCTGCTCGTTGGATAATTTAGGTGCACACCTTCCACAGGATGTAAAGGAAAAGATCTGGAGGAGGGAATTTATAGAGTTGTTTTCCCTTCTCCCTATGTCTAGGCAAACAGACCTGGCCGAGAGGGGCCCCAGGGAGGGGAAATCCTTTGCTAGGCTACCCAGGACGTTTGATACCTGGCTGCAAGCATTTTCTATTTGGGCTTGCGTACTGTGTGAGCGGCACCCTGAACAGAGTTCGGGATTGTTCGTTTACATAGACGAAATTCGGAATGCTCACAAGGTTTATGGGGGTACGGCCTGGTGGCGGTACGATGAGGAATTCCGGCAATACTTGGCCTCGAGGCCAAGTATGGCGTGGAGTGACAAAGCGGTGGCGTATTGGCTAAACATCATGACACCCATGAGAGTCACGACGCCCTTTCGGAGCGGGGCCGGTGGAGCTAAGGGCCCCACCCACGCCTCAGGAGCAGGTCTTAAGACTTGTTTTTCGTACAACGAGGGGGTCTGCAGATGGGCACCTAACTGCAGGTTTAAGCATGCATGCTCAAATTGCGGAGGTGAACACCCCCTGTCTAGATGCGGTAGACCCAAAGAGGGAGGCAGGGGCGAACCTCCCGCAAAGGGGCAGGACGCCCATACGCCTCCCCGCCATGCTGCTGTGGCTAAAGCGCTACGGTAAATTGGCAGGCACCGCCGAAGCGGCGCGCCTGTTGGAGGACGGGTTCCGAGAAGGATTCCGGATTCCATGTGGGGTCGACATTCAAGGTTTTCTTGTCCCAAACCTGAAGTCGGCTAGGGATTTCCCAGGGGTAGCCAAAGCTAAGGTGCTTAATGAGGTAAAATTGGGGAGGGTGCCTGGGCCATTTGCGGCCCCGCCCATCCAGGGATTAGTTGTGTCTCCACTTGGGGTGGTCCCCAAGAAGGAGAAGGGTAAATTTAGATTGATCCAGCATCTCTCCTACCCCAGAGGTCGTTCGGTAAACGATGGCATATCAAAAGACCAGGCTACTGTGTCTTACGAGTCATTTGACCGGGCGGTCGACCTGGTGAGGAGGGAGGGCCAGGGGGCCCTTATGGCAAAAGTGGACATCGAGGCAGCATTCAGATTGCTCCCCGTACACCCGTCAAGCCATCGGTTGCTGGGGTGCTTCGTAGACGGAAGTTACTTCGTCGACTTATGTTTACCCATGGGATGCTCGATATCCTGTGCTTACTTCGAGGCCTTCAGCAAATTTTTACAATGGGTTGTGAGCATCGAGGCGGGGTACAAGAGTGTTACCCATTACCTGGATGACTTCCTTTTTGTTGGCCCAGCGAGAAACGACGCTTGCCGTTTCATGCTGGAGGTGTTCACCGAAATCTGTACAGAATTCGGGGTACCACTGGCCCATGACAAGACGGAGGGCCCTACGGAACAATTGACTTTTCTAGGGATTCGGATTGACTCCTGCAAAATGGAGTGCAGTCTTCCCTTAGAGAAGGTGGAGGACATGCAAGCCGAGATTACGGCGCTACGGGGCGCACGGAGGATGACCCTGCGGCGGCTGCAATCAATATTGGGGAAGTTGAATTTCGGGTGCAGAATTATCCCCATGGGGCGGATATTCTGTAGACGGATGTCGCTGGCTACGGTAGGGATTGCGAAGCCGCATCATTTCCTAACAGTCTCTAGGGCCATGCGTGACGATGCAAGGGTATGGGCGATGTTCCTTGCAGATTTTAACGGGCGGGTGGTCCTTCAAAAGGAGGGCACCACCAGCGCAGAGCTAGACCTTCACACCGATGGTTCTGGACCGATCGGTTGTGGGGGCGTATCTCCAAGGGAGATGGTGCGCTGCGGCATGGCCGGAGGAATGGGAAGAGGCGGGTTTACTGCTGAACCCTACATTCCTGGAGCTGTTTCCTATGGTGGTAGCAGTGCACTTATGGGGTCCTTGTTTCAGGGACAGGCGAGTCATTTTCCATTCGGGTAATAAGGGGTTGGTTGAAGCCGTGAACAACATCACGGCGGCATCCGTACCAGTGATTAGATTGCTCAGGCATCTTGTGCTATGTTGCCTTCGCTTGAACATATGGTTTCAAGCAAGACACGTGACAAATGTGGATAACGGAATTGCTTACGCCCTCTCTCGGTTTCAGGAGGATCGCTTCAGGGCGCTGGCTCCTCGTGCGAACGCCCTGGGGGAGCACATCCCCGAGGAGCTCTGGGAGATTGGAGCTGTCAGGTAACGAGACTCGTGAGACAGTCTGTTGCCCCAGCGACGTGGAACGCTTATAGACGCGTGTGGGCAAAATGGGATAGTCTAGTGGCACTGGCAGGTGGTGCCACGACGGAGGACAAGAGCGTAGGGATCCTGCTTTGGTACCTGCTGCGGTGCGCCGAGCAAGGCGAATCAAAACCCGTAGTAGGGAGACAGGTCACGGCGCTTGCTTTTATGTTTAAGCTTGCTGGGCAGAGGGACCTTACTAAGGAGTTTCTAGTGCCCAAGGTGGTGCGCGGAATGTTCAGCGGTGCGCAAAGGCCAGATAGTAGGCGGCCAATAACATTTGCGCTGTTGCTGAGATTGGCTCAGGAATTGGTGGTGGTTTGCAGGGACCCCTTTGAATCTCTACTTTTCCGAGCGGCTTTTTCCCTGGCGTTCTTCGGAGCGTTTAGGATAGGGGAGTTAGTCGCGAACAGTAGACACGGTTCGGGGGGTCTGCAATTGGTAGATACCTGCCTCAGGGAAGGTACGGTGGTATTGTGGTTGCGGAGGTCAAAGACCGACCAAGTGGGTAAAGGAAGAGAAGTGGTTCTGCATCAGGTTGGCACAGAGTGTTGCCCATATGCATGTGTAGTGGAGTACCTTAAGCAGCGACCGGTGGGACCGTGTTCGCTGCTGGTCCACGCCGATGGAACGGCACTGTCTACGTATCAGTTTAAAAGAGTTTTAAAAAGCGCACTGCATCGGCTCGGTTTCAAGCAGTCCGACTTTGGGACACACTCCTTTCGGATTGGAGCTGCCACTGAAGCGGCTAGGTTGGGGTTGCCCGACGCGACAGTAAAGCGCATCGGGAGGTGGGACTCAGACCGTTTTCGTTCCTATGTACGGCCAAATGCAGTGGTTTAATGGTGTTGCTTTCTACTTTCAGGGGAACAGAAGCAACTATGGATTGTGGGCCATTCATACGTGTACTGGGCCCATAGGTTAGCCGCAGTTACCGAAGAAAAGGCACAACTGGGCTTTCCTGTTACGGACTTACGCGTAAGGTGGTGTGGCATTCGGGGTCTGCGATGGGCGCAGCTCGACGGTCTCTTGGAAACGTACGCGCAGCGTTACGGTCAGCCCAGTGTTATAATTCTTCATGCCGGCGGGAACGATTTGGGGACAGTTCCCATGAGACGAATGCTAAAGGTGATGAGACGAGACATTGAGAAATGGGTGAAGAAGTTCCCTGGCACGTTCCTTATCTGGTCTGAGATGATTAAGAGAAGATCATGGCGTAATGCGCGCGACCCAGTATGCTTAGATAAGGCTAGACAGAAGATAAACCAGCAGATTGCGAGCTTTGTGAGAAAACAAGGTTTCACTGCCATCCGGTATAAAGATTTCGAACCGGTCGGCGCAGATGATTTTTTCGCAAAGGATAAGGTTCATCTTACGGAAATAGGGTATGAGTTGATGATGTTCGAGTTTAGGGAGAGTGTTTTGCGGGCCTTGGCTTTAATGTCTAGCAGGGGGGGATCGCAGCCTCGGGAGGCGTCCCTCGCATGCTCCGTGGCGGGAGGTGAGTTGCCCGGCCCACTGGCCTAAGGGGGCGATGGCCCCACCTCACAGGGCGTGCTTAAAGATAAGCATTGGGGCTTTGGGCAGGGCTCAAAGCGTGAGGTCACTGTTCGTGGCCGGGCTCCTCCCCCGGAAGGAAAGGACTAAATTAGTCATCTAAATAAGTTACGGTTGTTTGTTTACATTGTGTCAAAATAAAGCTGTGGCCCGTTGTTTCTCCCAACTCAAGTTGTCGTGTCAGTTATTCCATCAACTAGCCTAAATGGATCATGCATGGGTCATGAACGACGCGGAGGCTGCACAGGCTCCCTGGGTCAGCCTGTAGCGTCACGTGACCCAGCGGAGCCTGTGAGGCTATTAGCCAATCAGGAGCGTCGGGGGGCGTGTCGGAAGCCCGTTTCGCGCCATTGAACACAGCAGCGCGGTCTCCCGACTGGAATCCCACCCACCCACCCTGTATTTTGTTGTTAACAGATGTTATGGTTTATTCTTTTTAAAAAAAAAAGTATATTTAATATATATAATATAAATAAGAAATATTGAAATTAATATATAATTTTGGTTAAAGAATTCGGAGAAGTGGCTATTGTATGTTGTGTATTCTTAATTTATGTCTGTGCGGCGGGAGGTGAGTTGCCCGGCCCACTGGCCTAAGGGGGCGATGGCCCCACCTCACAGGGCGTGCTTAAAGATAAGCATTGGGGCTTTGGGCAGGGCTCAAAGCGTGAGGTCACTGTTCGTGGCCGGGCTCCTCCCCCGGAAGGAAAGGACTAAATTATTCATCTAAATAAGTTACGGTTGTTTGTTTACATTGTGTCAAAATAAAGCTGTGGCCCGTTGTTTCTCCCAACTCAAGTTGTCGTGTCAGTTATTCCATCAACTAGCCTAAATGGATCATGCATGGGTCATGCACGAAGTCAAAAGCACACTTCCCTTGTTCTTATATGTAATACAATTCAGGTACCTTGTACTTCCAGCACCTCTACCAGTCTCTTGTTCTCGGACTGCCGATTCAGCTCCTCTCCGTTGTGTTGCTTGTAGGTTTGCTCACAAACTACTCTGTCAGTCTTTTGTTCTCAGCTCCTCTTAAACTTAAAATACTTAGGTGTATGGCAAAATGGGTGTTGATACTTGAGGAGTCTTTGACTAATGGGAATTCATATATAAACCTGCAGATATGACCTTGCCTTTACATTTAAATGATGGCTTAAGTGTCCATGAAACTTGATGGTAATTGCAGTTTTGCAGTAATATGAGTGTCCCCTTTTAATGCTGACACATTTTGCTCACATTGCTCCCATGGACGTCTCTTTTTTTCTGGGACCAAATAAAGGCAATAGTGTAAAAATCATATGTTTACTACCAATAATGCTTTAACACAGAATACAAGTTTGTTTGACACTTGCACAAGATGTTAATGTATTAATTCTACTAATTATGTGCTAAACTTGCATAATAGTTAACCACAGATGAATTAATTAAGGCGAATTTTAAAAAACTTGATTTTTAATTTCAACTCTTCTTAAATGAGGCGTGAAAAGATGGCTGTATTAATCATTAAAACGACCGTATTTGGATTCTTTGTAGCTCCTTGGAAGCAGCATATTAAATCATACACACTGCATGGGCACATTTAGTCGTCCTCACAGTTAAATAATTATGATTACGTATTTTTGTTGTGTTATTGTTTTGGAATTATATGTTAAATAATTGTATTGTGACTGCAAATAAAAACATGAATTTCTCATAATTTAGGGAAATGTATGCCTGTAAAGAACATAATAAAACTTGAAGAAACAATAGGAATGCTAAATTAATCCTAATTTTGGCAATAACATGCAGTAATATCTAATGAATGATCTTGTGTTTGAACAGTTTGCTCTTTAGTTAAAATGATGATATTGCATTGCTTGAAGATGAAAGTATCCAAATATTTATTAAGAAATGTAAAATTTGTATTCTTATATAGTCTATCCATGAAGGGATTATTGACATTAATACATATATATATACCCTTTCTGGATCGTCTTGTCGTTGGTGAAGGGGCTTGTGTATGTGTACTTTAATGAATCTGTGAGCTATACCATCAAGGGAAGGTCATAGTATAGATATCAGACAAATTTGCAATCCACTGAAGAAAGAACCAGCATCCCACTCTAGTGTATTTGCCAAGATAACCTTATGGATAAGCACAACCAGACACATAGATGTGCCTAGCGTGCTGTGGTCCACAGGGTCACGGAGAGTTGGACATGACTGAACAATAACATATATATTACATGTAAACTCAATGCTGATTTATGATAAACCTACAGTAATTATCATATTATCAATGCCTATATATATATATATATATATATATATATATATATATATATATATATATAAAGGACCACTCTAGTGGTCACACAATAGGTTTTAGTTTCTTTATTTAATAGCTGACTAACGATTAAATCAATATTTGGAGAAACACCACATGTTATACAACTTGTGTTTGAACTTCAGTGTATCAGACTTAATTTGTACATGGGGTGGTACAGGATCTGCCCAGGAGGCTGTCCTAATAGGGCTCCCATCTATTTCCCTGCAGTGGCCGCTGCAGGCATAATTATACCATTCTAGTAGAAATTTTAGTACAACCTCCGCGGCTGACCCTTTCACACCCCTAGATCTAGATATGCAATGGTGGTGGAGAGATGTAGCTGTGCTAGAGTCTGCAATACTAAAGTTCCAATTTAGGTTTTAAGAACTACATTGAATGTTTTACTTGCAATACTGATTTTATTGATGAAAAGTTAATAAATATACAAATTAAGTGGCCATTTAAAGCTATTCAGTTGTAAACATATTATTGTACTTGAGCAATCCTTAACTAACAAAACAATGCATAAATTAATAGAAGACTTAATTTCTAGATTAAATGGTGGCAAACATATTTAAAAAAAAGTATATAGGGTGAGGTATGGGCCAAATGGAAAGATCGGGCCGGCCTTTGGATTATTTTTAAGTACTGAAAATGCTTTGTTAAGGTTTGCCAGCAACATTATTACATCCTTAGAGGACCACTTAAAGAATTGTGGAAAAGCTCAGTTGATAATTTGCCAAGATTTTTGCCAACTTTTCAAATTGTAGAACAAATGGTGCTAGGATATCATTGCTGCTGGTCTTTAAGGAAGTTATGTACGTTGGATGGGGAGGAAGTAAGCAAATAGGATGATAAACATAAGTTGTGGGAGTCATGCATGGAGAATTGCATTTAACATTAAGTATATAGGAAGCCAATGGATAAGACAGGGAAGAAAGGAGGGAGAGTTAGGATAGCTGAGCGGCATTGGTTTGAACAGATTACAGTTTTGATTGTGATGATTGCCTGCTTGCCGAAGGTTGCATTAGGTGAAACGGGAGACGACAAGATGATGAATAATCATTATTGCTTCTTCTTAAAGCCAGCCAGCGTGTCTAGTTGCCCTGGTAGGATTTGCTTTGTATATGTGACGCCTTAGGTTTAGAAATAGCTAGTACATGGGTATATTAGCTTCTTGGGCAGCCTTTGGTAAAACTCTTGTGGGTGATAAAAGTGATTGAATTGAATTTTATTTATTCCTCGTAAAGTCAGCCTATATTACCTGTCTCTGATCGTGTTCGTTTTCAGCGATGAAATGTTGCATCTTATAACCGTTACAAAGTAATTAACATTTTTATGAGCTCACTTTAGAGCTGTGCAAAGTAAAGAGTTTCCTCAATTAATTCCTTGTAAAGGCATCCCTCCCCACTGCAAAGCAAAGTGCTCTTCATTTTTCTTCTAGCTCTCGAATCAGAACTCATTTCTAAAATGAGCCCTCAACTCTGGTTTTTATGATGTTAATTACTTCATTGAAATTCAGAAAATTAGGCAACTGAGCATATTAATTAATCACATTAATCAACATTTGCCAAATTTAAAGGATATCTTCACGCCTGTTTAGTCATCTTGCTTTTTCTGAACTTGTTGTTTTTCTAACAAATCCTGTGTTATAATCAACATTCTTTCAGACATCACAGTTCTAATCAATTTAATTACAATCACTGAAATAACATGATTAAATCAATAGTCGCGTAATTAATAAAAGTTTGTGTAAGAAAAGATATTCAGCAGTGTCTTTTGTTGGGTAATCTGAAGTATACACATTCGGTGACTAAAAAAAGTGTTTTGTTAAAGGGCCATTGTAGTCTTACATTTATATTTAGCTTTTTCGAGAACTAGACTGGACAGATGTTTTAGTAAATGACATCTATTATTTATTTTTTTTATTATTATTATTATTATATCAAGGATCAGAAATGATAGATAGATAGATAGATAGATAGATGTGAGATTTCCATTGTACAAATATGAACTTCCTGTTTTTTCTCAAAGTCTCAGGAAATAGATCACTGGAAACTACCATACAATGTCAGATTTCACATTAGCAAAAAGTAATAAATGAGAGCTTGTTTTCATTCTTTGTTAAAACATTGTTGCCTATTTTCAAGTGTAGTTCTTCAAACAAAGATATTTTCATTTTTTTGTCCGTGTGGATTATTTAAGAGGAGGGAGAAGTGGGAATGGAGAAAAGGGGAGGTGGCAGGTTCATGTTGGGGCTATGTCACTTCCAAATGATAATCAGGGGGATCGAGTGATGATGGAGCTGACAGAAAGTTGAAGTGATATCACCTGCAGGGACTAGCTTTTGGCATGTTTAGAAAAAGTTGTGTCTATGTCTGTGGACAATGTTGTCATAAAAAGAATTAACCATTAATTCTACTGAAATATTGCAGGGAGACCTGATAATTTTCAGTAGATGTAATTGACTTAGTCTCCACTGCCCTTCATCTTTCTCTATGTTTATATGTATTATCATGGTCTGAACAGACATTAATTATGGCTCCCAGTGCAGCACAGATAGATCAATCCTGCCCAACTGGTGGCCTGCCTGCCGGGTACAGTCACTTAAAGCATTTTCGTTCTTTAGACTGCGGTATTGAATAGCGATTTACGGTTTTAGTGATTCTAACGTCCTGTAAAGCCTATAACCTGCAAAAAAATCTACAGTGCTAATTTGAAAGCCTGTTTCTTGCAATGGCTGATCACTTTGAGAGTCTTTTTCTCTCCAATTTTACGGGTGCGGCTTATATATGAGTACTATCTTTTTTCAATTTTTTCCCCTTGAACTTTACGGGTGCGGCTTATATGCGGGTGCGGCTAATATTCGGACCAATACGGTACGGTAATAAATCAAAAGCTGTGTACATGATTTTTTACTTTCCAAAATATTTTTGAATTAAGTCTAGATCTTCAAAAGTGGAAAACATATATATTGTATTTGAGCGGCTCTTTAACCTACTTGATTTGTGGCAGTTGTCCTGTGCACCCCTTCGGAAGTGCAGTGTTATTTCCGGATGTCCTCCAGATCCTCTCACACCACTAGTTCCCAGTGTTCATTTTGATAATGAATCTCTTTTGTCTAAATAGTGATAAGATAATCTTTTGGTAAGACAACGACCTGAAAGTTTACACTAAAACAATCATTGAAACAATCAAAATTGGCTCAGCACAGACATTAGAAAAGCATCTGGTGCGATATTATACTACTGTGGACAAAACAAATTCTGTACAAAACTTTACTTAGATGCAAAAAAGCTATAAAATCTAATTTACTACCTCCTTTTTTTCTTTTATAGCTTAGAACAAGAGTAGTCAATTATTTTTTACAAACTTTGCCCAGGTCCAAATCCATTTGTGGAAATGATGTCAAGGTTTGGAATCCAACACATACACATATTATAATCTAATGGCATTTCTAAAGATGTAGGCTTGAATATTACAATTTTAGGAGATTGTTTAGTAGATTTCCAAGAATGGGTTACCATTTAACTATTTGATTTATTTAAAGATTTAGAATCCTCATAATGGAAGCTGACAACACCTTATTTTTGATATGATAGGCATTACTCAGAGAGCACATGGTTACATAAAACATTACAGAAAAGCCATTTTCAACTTTTGTAACGTATTTAATACTTTTCTCCTAAAGTACCCAACAGTCTGAATAATTTATTACCATAAATTAGAATCCCTGAACAGCAGAGACGTCTCTAGCTAAGCATATAAGCAAGACATGTGTAGAATTATCACATACATTCAAGTAGGAAAACCTGTTATGTCCTAAAGCAAGTATCATATTTGTACAGGTTGATTTCCATATTCTTTTCAACATGTGTGTAGTCCTAAAATGATTTTTCTAGGCTCTAAAATAAACTTACTGTGCCATGAATACATTTTACTTATTTCATTTATTAATTAAACAAATTGATCCAACATCCGTAATTGCCTCCTTACACTTAATAACAGGTTGTGTCACCTTTACCTTCAATGACTGGAACTCAAAGCTACTTATAATACAATATCAGTCTTTCACATCACTGTTTAGGAATGTTAGCCCACTCTTCCTCAAAAAACTGCTTTAATTAAGAAACAAATGTAGGTATTTGACGAAGAACTAGTAATTTCATCCTGCTTCAGCATCTCTGGACCTTAACACAATCGCAGATCCCCCACCATATTTCATTCTCAGTATAATGTTCTTACTGCGTAATGCTGTGTTTTCTTCACACCATCTTTAACTTTTGGTTTATTTGTCTGTAGAACATTCCCCCCAAAAAGCTTAGAAATGTATTTGAACCCCTTTCCAAGATGATACATATTAACTAATTAATTTCTGATTTCTTCAGGAAATTCCTTTGATTGCAGCATATTGTGCTTATTGAAGCTTTGTTCTGGCAACTTGACTCTGATGGTAAAAGTCAAAATAAATTACTAGCTGTAATCAGTATTAGCTGTGTTTAATCAGCTGATCCTATTTATTTATTTAATTAAGGGCAATTATTTTTTCACAGTGCCAGTTTGTGTTGGATAACTGTGTTCTATTATTACATTCTGTCTAAAGTTCAGAAAAGATTAAATGTAAGAAATATGGAAGGACATTTTTTTTCCAAACACTGTATGTATGGGCTGGCAGTATTTACACAAAGTGATATATATCATGGAAGGCTGAATTTTACTGTCAAAGTGTTGGTTATCTAAATGATTTTACACTAGCTTTGTGTTGAGGAAATGATCCACTAATGTATACAAGTGCTTACCAGGTCCATTCAGATTTGTGTCCTCCACACCCCAGTCCTCATTTTCCTGTGCCATATCTGCATTCTCTGAACACTGCAAACACATATATTGTTGTGACTCTCAGTGACGCTATGGATTGCAGCACTCCAGGCACATATGTCAAGCACCGCCCATCTGAGCTCCTTCAAGCTCATGTTCATTGCTTCAATTACCTCATCTATTCATCTCCGCCTCTGCCATCCACTTCTTCGTCTTCTTCAATATTTCCCAGCATTGATGTCTTCTCTAGGGTTTAGCCTCATTATCAAACCTTCCAGTGAACATGGTGAACGTGATTTCCTGTAGTATTGATTGAGTGGATCTTCTTGCAGTTGCTGGAACTCTAAGCAGTTTTCCCCAGCACCACAATTCAAAGGCATCAATTCTATGGTGCTCAACCTTCTTTATGGTCCTGCTTTCATATCTGTATGTTACAAATGGGAAAAACCATAGTTCTAAGTATGCAGAACTTTGTTGATAATACAATATCTTTTTTTTTTAATAGCTCGTCCAGAATTACCAAATCTTTCTTTCCCAGAAGCAAATCTTTTAATTCCATGGCTGCAGTCACCATCTGCAAAGATCTTGGAGCCTAGAAAACTAAAATCTGTCACTGCCTTCTTCCCTATCTATTTGCCAGGAACTGAGACTGCTGTTTGGCGGCCAGTTTTTGCACTCTATTTTTCACCCTTAAAAAGGTTGCTGATATTTCTACCAGCAATATTAATTCTGGCTTTGTATTTGTCCATCTCTGCCTTAGGTATGACATATTCTCTGTATACGTTGAATACATAAGGTGACAATATTCAACCTTGTCTCACTCCTTTCCCAATCTTGAACTATTTGGTTGTTTCATATTCCGTTCAAACCTTGGGTTCTTTGCCCACATACAGAATCCTCAAAAGGTAAATAAGATGGTCTGGCACCCCTATCTCTTTAGGAATTTCCACATTTTGTTGTGATGAACTAGTCAAATTCTTTAGAATACTCTATAAAGCAGAGGGCAATGCTTTTTATATTATCCAGCATACATTGGCAGTTTGATCTCTTGTGCTTCTATCTCTGTGAAACCTGGCATGCATATATGGTAATTCTTCCTTCCATATAGTGTTAGAGCCAAGCTTGCAGGATCTTAAACATTAACTTGCTGGCATGTGAAATTAATGCAATTGTTTGATAATTGGCACTGCCTTTTTGTGGGACTGAGACTGACCCTGACTAGTCCACTGGCCACTGTTGAGTTTTCCAAATTGGTTGGCAAAATGCAAGCAACACTCAACTGGGATTCCATCCACTCCTGCAACCTTGTTAGCAGCCATGCTTCCTATGGCTTTTCTCAATCTCCAAGAAGTCTGGCTCCAACTCATTGGGCAAACTATTGAGGTTATCAATGCTGTTAATATCCTTCCTGTATAGATCTTCAGTGTATCTATGTCTCCAGTTATTTATTTGATCTGCTTCTGTTAAATCCCTACCATTTTTGTATTTTATCACGCCCACTTTGGCATGACAGGTTCTTTTGAAGAGATCTCTTAACTTTCCCATTCTGTTATTTTCTTCTGTCTCTTTACTTTGCTTATTATAGAATGTCTCCTTGTCTTTTCTTGCTATCCTCTGGAATTCTGCATTCAGTTAACCAAATCTTTTCTTAACTCTACCTTTGCCTTTCCTTATTTCCTGTACTACTTTCAAAGCCTCATCAGACAGACAGTTAGTTAGTTTTTCTTTCTTTGGGGATATTCTTTGTTGCTGTTTTCTGGACAGTGTCACAAACTTCTGTCCAAAGTTCTTCAATCATTCTATCTATCCTGTCCAGTCCCTTAAATGTATTATTTACCTCCACTACATATTCACTGGGGATATTAATTACTATGTATCTGCTTGGTCTGATGATTTTCTCTTTTTTATTTCTCTGATTCTCTTTGTATAATTCTGAACTTTACAATGATCTGGGTTACAGTCAGCTCCAGGTCTTATTTGTGCTTACTGCATAGAGCTCCTCCACCTGTGGCTACAATATACATAGTCAATCTAATTTCTATATTGTCGATCTGGTGACGTCCATATGTACTGTTGTCACTGAGGTTGTTGGAAAAGGGTGTTCAGTATGACCAGAGAATTAACTTGACAGAATTCTACTGATCTCTGACATACTTCATTTTGTACTCCAAGGCCAAACTTACCTGGTATTCCAGCTATCTTTTGGTTCCCTACTTTACTATTCCTATCTCCTATTGTTCTATACATCTAGGAGGTGTTGAATATCCTGATAGAATAGGACAACGTCAGCCCCTTCAGCATCCGTGGCTGGAGCATAGAAATCATTCTGTTCCAAATATGAATTAGTTTCTTTATGTGCTGATTAGAATTGCTTGTCTCACAAAAGTAATGCCCCCCCTAAGGTTATAATGCGGTTAGATTAATTCTCCACCCTTACTGGCTGCCCATATGGGGTGCGGATTTTGTATATGGCAGAGAGACTTAAATAACCCTTGTGCCATAAGAACAGGAGCTAGATGTTATAATCGAGTATTGATATTTAATAAAATGCATGAAAAAAAGCAATATATTAAACTGCTACTGCTGTTGCCAGCCCACTACAAGGTCGAGGGGTGGAGGAGACTTTGTCTAGGAACGTTTGTAATGACCAATACATAATTAAACAACTAGCTCCTCTTGTTCTAGCATTGAAGCAGATTAGCATATTGAGCCGCACATTAGCATAAAGGAGCTACACAATCAGTGCTGCATATCTCAATAATTATTTATACATTATGCAAACTGATTTTCTCTATAGTAGACAGTTTTTAGTGCACTTTTAAGTTTAAGATGAACTAATTTGTTGTTGGGTTGACAGTGTCCCTTCATCCAACATTGTAATGCAAGATGAAAATAATCTGAAGTACTACTACTTTGAAGAACTAACATCTTTGTATAAAAGCCTTACATTGCCCTCAATGTTGTCAGCCTAAATATAAATCATTGTTCCTCTTACTGTACTACACTGCTACAGAATATGTTGGCACTATATAAAATAAACTATTTTAGAATACAAAAGTAAAAATGGCAGCCTTTAGTTTTTTTACTTGTCTATGCAATTATTCTGCAGTGCTATCTACCATATTAGTTTCTGCATATCCGCTTCTACAAGGTGGGAATAAAAATTAAGTTAAAAGTGTGAAGGTTGTATTTTTCTTAAATCATCATCCCCATGATCAAGTTAGTAATTAAAAAATACATATAGACAAAATGTATAATTTTCATTTTGTTGCTCATACGTAACAGAAACGGTAAATGTAATATATTTTCACAATTGTCATGGAAAATATCTTTATCAAGCAAACGTCCAGCTCTGGCCACTGCAGTGACTTTATACTTTCTAGGTGTGCAGTGGAATATTAGAGACTGATTTAAAAAGCAGAAAGATGTCAACATATAGCAAACCACTGTGAACATGTAGGATGGCTGGCTCCAAGTCTGTTACAGGCCCTTGTCTGTTGCTAAGCAACCCGTTTTCATTGCATTCCTGATGGTGCAGTTGTTTAGTTCCAAGATTAATGGAAACACATTGCAAGCGTCAGAAGCAGATAGATGAAATGTTACTGACATCTAAAAATGCAAAGGGTGAATTATTGTGTCATCTGTTGAGATTCAGAGAGAAAAAGGCAAACAAAAATAAACTACTTATTGAATGTAGTCTGATAACATGAAACCGTGAAAGTTAAATGTCACCTAAAGGTTTTTATGTCAGTGATGAATGGATAAGGATGAGCGAATAGTTTCTCAGTTATTTATGTAGGAAAATACTAAACATTCATTTTTTAAGCAGAAATCCTCAATAATCTGTCCACTGGACTATACCATAGAACCTTAAAGGGATTTGTACTGGCAAAACATATAATTGCCCTAAAAGTTGCATCTAGCATTGTAGCATAATGAAAGCCCTTATTACTAGTCTTCTTTTATTTTCCTACCACAGCATCTAATGATCTGCAATTGTGGCCTATTTACCTCCTGTCTCACATTAAAATGTGTCATGCAGATTGGCAGCAAGCTTAGAATCCATTGTAATTCTCCATATTGCATCTTCTAAAGCAAACACAGCACTGGCATGGCTTGAGAAATTATACTTCAGGACCCAGTGAAAGCTGATAGTAATGCTATGTATGCATTAGGAGATGCAATATGAAGTATCACAGCTTGCTACCTATCTACCTCATAGAGTGGCATAGGATGGGACGAGGGGGGGAAGCAAACATGGCAGCCTGCTGGAGGCAAACAGAGGAAAAAAATAGAAATAGTAAAAATGTATAGCTTTATATTATAGACTAAAATGTAATTAGTTATGTTAAATGTAAATTATACTTTAAAAAGCTTGTTAGTCTTAAATGCTTAAAGGACTACTTTAATGCCCTAGTTGTTTAATTATGTATTGGTCATTACTAAAATGCTTAGACAAAGCCTCCTCCACCCCTTGACCTTATAGTGGGCTGGGAATAGCAGTAGCAGTTTAATATTGAATATTGCTTTTTTAAATGATCCAGTATGAATTGTATTAAATATCAATACCTGAAAACTTCCATCTACAGGATCTGGCATTACAGTGGTTAGTTAAGTCTCCCTAGTCTGCACCCCCCATGGATTGATTTTCATTAATAGATAACACGCAGAAACAGGAGAGAACCCATAAGTCTGATTCATGAACGTAGTAAGTTCAATTTTAGCTCCAATTATTTTAAACAAACGTAGGTGCTTTTAAAAAATATATTTTTAATGATCTAGAACTTCAAAACTTGTCAATTGTCCCTTTAAGAATAGGATTATTTGTTATACATTCTCAAAACCTCTCAACAAAAATCAGTATTTGTAGTAGGTTTTATTT
The DNA here is from genome assembly GCA_027410445.1 of Discoglossus pictus. Lineage (NCBI taxonomy): Eukaryota > Metazoa > Chordata > Amphibia > Anura > Alytidae > Discoglossus > Discoglossus pictus. The sequence continues at coordinate 134,826,837 of CM050165.1, read as the reverse complement.
TCCATTATTTTAACACTGTTTTGATGCATAGGAGTCATACATGATTATTACCTCTGACACTCAATTCCTAATTAAACTTGCTTTCTTCTAGTCTAAAGAACATTGCTTGAACTCACTTATGTCTTGCAAAGGCAATGACCAAACACTATTTCCATCATTTAGTATCTAACATTACAATGGCAACAGCACTGTTTCCTGCCTGTTCAAACTGCGGCATCAAGCTAATTTACGTAATCTGTTATTCTTCACCTTCTTGTCCACTTTGCACAACACTGCAGCTCTGATATTTAAAGGAGTAAGAGTGGTCCATTTTTTATTTCTATCTGAACTTTTGAATAAGTATACTTGATAATGTATTTTTTCACTTAAAAAATATCTGTAAAATATGTCACTATTTTTAACACAAGACATAACTAAAATGCTAATACATCCGCTCATCATATCTCAACTTTACTGCTGCAACTCGCTCCTTCTGGAGTTGTCTCCACTACAATCCTTGATGGATGCCTCCGCTAGACTCATCTACCAAACTCAACTGGCAGCGTCTGCATCTCCTCTCTGTCAGTCACACCACTGGTTTCCTGTTCCCTCCAGAATAGAATTTAGAATCATGACCATAATTTAAAAAAGACGCACTCTACAGTGCACTCCCTTACGTCTCTGCACTAGTCTAAGAATACTCCCCCGCCCATCCTCTCCGTTCTTCTAGCAACTTCTTCGTCTTCTTCCTCCTCTCTTATCACCTCCTCTTACTCCTGCCTTCAGGACTTTCTTTTTTTGTGCTGCCCCTGTTCTTTGGAACTATTTGCCTCACTCTACTAGACTATCTTCCTACCTCAAGACTGTCAAAACCTCACTACAAAATGCATCTGTTTGAAGAAACTTACCACCTTCATCCTTAATTTGCACAACAGGTCTATCTCCCCCTGCACCACATCCGTGTCCTTTAGATTGTAAATTTGGAGTTTTTAATCTTGTAAGGTGCTTTAGGAAAGAACTTTGAATGCTAGATTCTACACTCAAAAACAGGGACTCTGCACCGTGTTAAACATTTTTTTGACATGTATGGTGCTGCAGAATATATTGGCGCGTTTCAAATAAAGGATAATAATACAACAATCTGAGCACAATCATTAACATGTAGATGCACTTATTTTTTATAATAAGGTTCTAATTTAATCTCAGATTTTGTTGCTATTTTATAAGTAGGATAGCATCTTGGTGAAGTAGTTAGCTTTTACATCCAGTAAAAGTTCTGACCGCTGTAGATTCCACATTCTAAATGTGTGGAACCTTTTGGTCATTCAAAGTCTCCCTCTCCCCTCAGGAAGTTAATCAGTAGAAACCAAAATGGTAGATTTCAGAGCAGTATAATTGCATATAATATATAATACATTAGAGGTTCTATTTCTTTATTTTCAAGTGTCTCCAAAATTGTATATTTTAATATACAGTATGTTGCATCTTATATTAAAGGACCACTATGATCATATTTTTAAAATATACTGTTTTTACATTTGAAAATATGCAACCTTTTTTTAGAATGTTAAAAACAATTACACAGTCTCTAATGTATTACCTTGTCTATGCCTTTATTCTGCTGTGGAAGCTGCCATATTGCTTTTAGCAGATCATTTATAGAGTTAGGAGGAGACTTTAAATGTACAAGAAGTTTGTGTCTGTACAATGGGAATATAGCAATATGAACTGCTAGTAATACCAACAGGACTATCAGAAAACCAGAGGAAACTCACTAGCAAAGAAAAATTAATAAAAAGCTACAACATCGAAAGGTTGTGTTTAGTTTAGTTTTTTGATTTCTCATAACATTTTGCCCATTATCATGTCTAGATAAACAAAAGACCAAGTAGAATAAAATGACCAAAGTGGACATTTAAGAGGCTCTGTTGTTTCTCAAATAATATTTTTTTTTAATTCTATTTTGAAGAAGCCCTATATTGGGTAAAATACATACAGTGATTGCTACTGCTATAGGTCCTTGGTAACTGGAACTCTTGCATCATCACATCACTCATCTGGAAGGGAGAGCTGCAGCTACCAACTGAATTGATTAAAGAATTACCTAAGGACTGTGAAATACTTTGCTTTTTTTGTAATATTTTCTCAGAAACCACACTTTTTAATATATGATTCTACATTTTGAATACAGAGGAACGGAAAGAGATGCAGTTAACTTAAATGCCTTATTACCTCATACGTTTCTTATATCACTAAACACTCCAACATCATGCCCCTTCGTTTCTCCCATAAGGCTCTCAAGTATTACCTTCTTTTACTCTCACTGCTAGCGGCCACCCAACAGGAAGGGCCCAAAAAACAGATTTGATAATGGGCAAATGTTCTTTTACATATAAATTGCATTTATTGAAGTTCCTTTTATATTAAAGATCATTCTTAGAGAGTAATTATCAATGTTAAAGTTATGGAATTTTTCTAGTTTGCCAGTTACTCCTCATGTTTGTGGAGAGTAGAATTAGACATATTAAAACCGTATTTTTGCAACTGACATTGAGCTCTGCAAATTGATTCAATTATAAGTTCAGGAGCCAGCTCAAAAGCCAATCAGACATCAGCTGAGTTCTAAGTTGTAACAGGTGATGTAAGATGCTGGGAAAAATAGAACATAAATGTAACTAATATATAGAGGTCTTATGTCAATAAAAGATTAGTGCTAACATGTTTACATAAATAGTTGAACTTTTATTAAAGGTACATCTAAGTTTTCCTGTTTTTTCTAACCGAACACATGTTGCTTATATCAGAAGCACACATTACATGGGTCATTCTATACACACGCAGATTTATTTATTTAAAAATAAAATTTGTTTTCCACACCCCCAGAGCTGCTTACATAGGCACAGTGTACCTACCAATAGAAACATTGCATTGCATTTGATTACGGATTTTAACCTTTACTAACTAACAGGGTACTACACATTCCATGATGCCTTACTCAACAAACTGCCATCACAGATTGAAACAATGTATTGGCTGCTTGTGATTGGCCAAAATGAATTATAAATGTTATGCTAATTTTAGCAGACATTTCTAGGGGTGTTAAGAGATTTTGCAAACTTTAGGGTAATTTTTTTTTAATGTTTATTTTGAGATTTTTTCATGCAGTTTTTATTCTTTATACACTACTGATTCTAGTCTATCAGATGCATGCATAATCCAGGAAGCGCAAATATACCTTTTATATTAGAATGTTTTAAGTGAATATTGACCTTTAATGCAGAACATAGTTAATTCCCTTCTGTTGAAATCTGGTATTCCTTAGTGTCGGTGCTTTTTCAATAGCACTGATGGAAATTAGGTTGTAAGTCCCCTCCCTGATATAAAAGCAACTACACAAACAAGTCAATAAAACATAAATACATAGCTGTAAATAGGAGACTGGAATGTTCCTTTCACTAGCTTTTGTTAGATTATATTCCTTCATTATGAACTATTGGCAACAGCTATGTGACAATACTAAGCTTCCCTGAAGCTAGGAAGTAGTAGCTGTCTTAATTAGTCTTGTTTCTTAATTCCAGATTTTGGTCATAAACCAAATGTAAGCATGTCAGGTAGAATATGTAATAAATCTGTGCTAGTATCATGAACATATAATAAAAGTAAATACAAAGTACAAATGATTTCATGAAATATAAGATAAAGATGAATTAGAAGCCTTTTTAAATGATATTTCCATTCCAAAATGCATGAGCACAAATAACTAGATTCTTTGTGAACCGGTTCAAGCACTTGAATGATTTGGGGTTTTATTGGCTTGAAAAAATATACTTTAAGCCAATAACCGAAGAGACCAGATTGAGCATGCAGTGTTCTTTTTAGAGCTTTGCAGATGTTTGACGTTAATTTGGATTGCAGAAAATGTTTTGGCATTATAAATAGCTGGCATCGTATTTATTAGGCTTAGATTGTCTTCCAAAACTTGAAATAAGAGTTTGCTCTAAGATTATCAGGTTATCATGTGTCTAATATATGGAGTGCAACAGACAAATGCATACAAATTATTACACAGTGTATTTTAGTGTAATTGAAGCATGATGGTACAAATAATGTGCTAAATCTGTGTGTTTGTTATCGGGGAATATTGTGAATAATGCTTTTTTTTTTGTGGTTCCCATTGGATCCACCAGTGCAGACATTTTTTATACTTCTGACATCATAATCAATTTTCATTTGCTTATCCATTGTAATTGCCATACAATAACAAAAAAGTGAATGTAACTTTGAAAACTTATATTTTAATTTTAGTCTTTCAGATTTCATTACATAAGCTTCATTTCACCCCCATCAGGTATCCAGGGGGTGGGAGAGCATTATCTGTCTTTTTCCCTGCAGTGAACATTACAGACAAACTTAGACTGGTCTAGTAGACATTTTAGGGCAGAGTGTCCCCTATCCTCTTCTTGCCTAATTGGTGTGGGGAGAAGCAACTCTGCTAGACCATGAACCAGTAATGTTTAAGAATAAATGTTAAAAGCTACATTGCATTTTACCTTGAAATACTGATTTAATTGCTAATTAGTTCCTAACTAAACTTATTGTATCATTACTCTACCAACTATACTTTAAAAGGTGAAGCGCCATATTTATTAATTATAATCATTAGACATTTTATATTTGTTTCTATTTATGTACTCAGATTTTAAACCTACATTATAATATATAGGAATATATATAGTTTGGAGAATATTTACCTAGAATTAGTCTCATATTCCTTTAAGACAATATATTGATTTATGCCCTAATATAAAAAGGAGTATTGATAACATATTTATATGTACATTAATATCTGTTGATATTCTAATTATTGCCCCAATGAGCAAGATGGACAAAATTACATTTTGTTCCTTTTATAAGATCACCTGATGCAAGGAATTAATTATCAGACATTTTTATGAAGTCTCTGTGTCCTAGCATTAGGTATTATAGTAAAACCTAGATATATCATTTGCTACAGCCTTAGTTTGAAAGATTTCTTACAAGAATGGATTTATAATAATTGAAATGAAGCCAGCAACATTGAATAACATTATGGAATAATAAACAGCATTGGTTCATTTTGATTTTTACCTTGTGGGATCCATTTTTCTCAAGTCTATCATATCATTCTTTTTTTGTTAAAAGGGTAAGCCAGTATCTATCTTTTCCTCTTTCTTGCTCCTAACTGTCATTATCAGATGATCAAACTGGTATGGCAATTATATAACATATATACTTTTGTGAAATTTTTATCTCAAATGATGGACTTTCCCTTTTTTTATATATTTTTATATATTGATATTATATTACAAGTAGGTGTTATGCACCAAAGATATCGATATTCAAGGTCAACAATTTCTTTTTTGATTTCCCTATTTTATGTGAATGTTTTTGTATGGCTATAAGAGGTGAGGCTGGGACTTTCTTTGAGTATTCTCTTAAATTATTGGAGGTTAAGTGGATATTATTAAGGCATTGACTGTGCCATCAACTGGCTGCTAATACTGGCAAGATTATTCTAAATTGAGGAACTTCCTTCATTCAACCAAAGAAAGCTGTGTCTGTGTATGCGTTGGGAGGACTGATTAAGGCTATTTTAGCGCCCATATTTTTTTTTAGAAGAGAGCCTTTACTATGATGGGTCTTTATATTCTATTGAAGCAGAGAATGCCTACAGAAGATCTTTGTACTTTATAAATACAATAAAAGTAATAATAATAATGCCTGGCTGTACCTACAGTATGCTACTTTAGAGAATTGAAGGTCTGTAGTCTCATGGGCATTGGCTGTGGGAAAGATAATATTTCAAATATACCCACTATAGCAAACTCTTCATCTGTAATCAGGTCATGCTACTGCTATATTGAGTATAAATTCCCAGTATAAACTCCATACTTTGGAATTTGTTCCTCAACCTTAAGATGTTGGGTTGTGGACAGAGAACAATAGGATACTAGATAATATTGTTATAGATCCAGGGCTTTTTTACCAGACTACCTTTTTAATAAATGTGCTTTTTAAACACAAACAGTACATTTGATGGATAAAGTTACTGCACCCCTCTGAGCTTACCCACTTTTTCTTCCAATAAAAAAGGACACTGTATAGCTGATAACATGTGGACTCCTGTTGTTGTTATTACATATAATCTAGTTTGTAAGTGTATTTTAATTGTAAACTGCAATAGCATGTGCTGTTTAACTAATTCAATATAAATAGGACCACTTACAACTGTAAAGCAAAACAATACTAACTATCCTTCTCTATTCTCCTTTAGGCTAGAAAGGATATTTGACTGTATTTATATATGAAGTAGTCATTTACCTGTCATAAATGACGGTGTAATATTTGAGGTGTCTCTACCCGCCCTCGCCTATGTCTTTTTCTCCCCTCCCTCGCCTATGTCTCTTTCTCCCCTCCCTCGCCTATGTCTCTTTCTCCCCTCCCTCGCCTATGTCTCTTTCTCCCCTCCCTCCCCTATGTCTATTTCTCCCCTCCCTCCTCTGTGTCTCTTCCCCCCTCCCACCCCTGTGTCTCTGCCCCTTCCCACCCCTGTGTCTCCCCCCCATGTCTCTTCCCCCTCTCCCTCCCCTGTGTCCCGCCACCCGTCCCTCCTCCCTGTGTCTCTTCCCCCCTCCCACCCCTGTGTCTCTGCCCCCCTGTGTCTTTTACCTCCCTCCCCCTATGTCTCCACCCCATCCTCCCCCCTGTTTACCGTTCCCCCCTCCCTTTCCTGTGTCTCCTCCCCCTCTCTCCCTCCCCCTGTGTCTCGTCCCCCTCTCTCCCTCCCCTGTGTCTCCTTCCCCCTCTCTCCCTCCCCTGTGTCTCTTTCCCCCTCTCTCTCCCCTGTGTCTCTTTCCCCCACTCTCTCCTGTGTCTCTTATCCCCTCTCCCTCCCCTGTGCCTCTTTTCCCCCCCGCAACCTGTCTCTTTCCCCCCTCTGCCACCCCTGTGTCAATGCCACGCTCCCCCCCCCCCAACACTGAATGCGCAACTATAGTTTCCATTGTGCGCATGCCCTAGAACAGCTTTACACCGAACAGAAACTATATTAGTGATGTCTGCAAAGACAATTTTTTGATTTCCTCATAGTCCATAAATATGGGAACCACAAATCCGATTGAATATGAAAACATTTATAAAGCTGATATTTAATTTTTTTTTCCGGAATAAGAGAAATGACAGCGAAATCGACATCTAAAGGGCCGCTGTAACTGTTCTTTTGAGGAACTTTAACACAGGTAACATGGTTTTAGAATATAGAAACATAATATGGACTATAATGTATTACCTTTTTATATGCAATTCTGATGCTGTGTAATTTACCATTATGGTTTCCCTTGCCAAGTTTTAATACAGACGAAAAATCAATCTGCACAATGGTGATATGCCAACTACAAGTGCCAGGTCTGCCAACAGGACAAGACACGTTAGTATACAAACATACGCCTACCTAAGAAAGTAGCAGACAGGATACGGTCATAAGAGAAAATTAAACCCCACAAAAAAAAATAACTGCATAAAAAAAACAAAAAAATGTAAAAGCTGTGTTTTATTTAATTCTTATGCTTTCTAAAAACATTTTGCTCATTATCAAGTTTAGTTCTCAATATACCATGTAGTAAAGAATCTTACCACTGTAGTGCTTTAAATGCAGAACAGAAATTTTGTTCTGGAATCAAATACGAGCACATGCAAGTAGTGTTCTGCTAAATACATTTGATTGGAATAATGCCATCTGGTGGCTTTTGTATTATATTACACAATTAACATTCATTTCCAGGGAAGTGCCGGTCTGTCTGCTTACACAGTATAGCCATCTATCTCTTCTTTTCTTAATGTGGAACAAAGCTATTCTCTTTCACTTTGTAAACTAACAGAAATGTGCAGAATGATACAATAGGCTGGTTGGGTCTCTGTCTAAACTGCCTAGATTTATAGTCTAGCTCACAGAGAACATACTTTTAATAAAGTATACAAGTAATTAAAGAAACAAGCTAATTATGGAATAAATTAAACCTTTATGTATAAACTAGTCGTTTACCCGTCAAAAATGACAATATAATATTACATGTGTCTCTTCCCCTCCTCCCCCTGTGTCTGTTTCCCCTCTCTCCCTCCCCTGTGTCTCTTTCCCCCCTCCCTCCCCTGTGTCTCTTTCCCCCGCTCCCTGCCCTGTGTCTCTTTCCCCCCTCCCTCCCCTGAGTCTCCCCACCCCTCCCCTGTGTCTCCCCCCCTCCCTTCCCTGTGTCTTTTTCCCCCCCTCCCTCCCCTGTGTCTTTTCCCCCCTCCCTCCCCTGTGTCTTTCCCCCCCCCTCCCTCCCCTGTGTCTTTTCCCCCCCCTCCCTCCCCTGTGTCTTTTCCCCCCCTCCCCCCCTGTGTCTTTTCCCCCTCCCTCCCCTGTGTCTTTTTCCCCCATCTCCGTCCCCTTTGTCTCTTCCCCCCTCTCCCTCCTCTTTGTCTCTTCCCCCTCTCCCTCCCCTCTCCCTCCTCGTTGTCTCTTACCCCCTCCCTTCCCTGTGTCTCTTCCCCCTCTCCCTCCCCTGTGTCTCTTTCCCCCTTTGTCTCTTTCCCCCCTCCCCCTCCCCGCTCCCTCCTCTTTGTCTCTTCCCCATCTCCCTCCACTGTGTCTCTTACCCCCTCTCCCTCCCCTGTGTCTCTTTCCCCCTTTGTCTCTTTCCCCCCTCCTTCTCCCCTGTGCCTATTTCCCCCTCTGTTTCTTGCGCGTTGTGCAAGTGCGGCTGGCGCCACCCATGCGCACTGCAGCATGTACGGAAATCCGTACAAATAGTTTGTGAAGTGCCCATGCGCTCCCCAGGAGCGTTACGCACACTTCACAAACTATATTAGTGACTAGTGACTTGCCCGTAAAAAATGACGGCAATAAAATTCTAAGCCTGGAAATGCTGTTTGCCACACAATGCGAGGCTATGGTCCCTCTGTCACCTTTGGTGCTCATTGCGAGCCCCACGCTGAGCACCTTGCAACTTTTTTGCTTTGCAATGATCACCTCCGACGCTCATCGCCCCACAATTTTAACATTACGTTACCAACAACCTTGGGCAACCCCCCGAAATTACGACAACTATATATATGATAGGGATATTTACAACTGCTCATTTTTACACAAAAACTAAATTTAGTATTAGATAATTGACACTGAGGCCCAGATTTATCAAATGGCGAATGCACTTTGGCCTATTGATACTCTTCAATTCACTTTGATAGTGTTCAGCATTGAAATCGGCAAATAACGTGTGAATTCATCAATGGCAAATCTATTCATATTTATGTGGTCTATTGTCTGTTGTAATAGATCAAAGTACACTACAAGTGTCACAGCATAAGATGGTTAGTGTAGGTATAGTCCCAGACAAATGAGGTTACTTTGCATCCATGTACCGTACACACATTGTGCTAGGTCAGTGACAGGCAACTTATTTCACTTCAATGTGCGCATATATGTTTCCCGAGTCACTTGGACCATTCAATAGCTTTTACTTATTGGTTTTATTCTTAGCAAAAATTATAAATCCACTGAGGAAATAAGGTAGAGGCAGATTAATTGGTAATAGAGATAAAGATAATGAGGACATTTGCTGTGGAGTGTAAGAGAGAGTGATTTGCTAGATGTGGATATATCTTGTTGAAAAGGGGCATGCTCTCTTAAAGGATGGCGTCTGCTTGGGAAGTGTTCAAAGGCTACATGAGGCATGTTGATCACGATATCAAACAATGTAGACTTTGAACCTGCCATGTGCAGGTTATAAATGGCTTAAATACTTTCTATAGCTTGACTGTTAAGTGTAAGCAGTGAGCATAAAAATATATTCAAAGAAAGTTCCATCTATTTCCTGAAAGCTGGAGACTGAAGGATGTGTTTATATCAATCAGTAGATGTAGCGGTGGTTAGAAGGGGAGATATTAGGGTATTTATTATATAACTGTATCTTCTGAATCTGATTCCTGCCCTCTTCTCCCACACTCCAGAAGCAGGCAAATTGCAACAATAAATGCAAGCCCTGTTCCTGCATAAATATATATATAAACACCCCATCACACACACGCAACCTTCATCGAAGTATCATAGATGCCTCTAGGTACTAGTAGAGTCACAATTTTCTTTTTTCTAATTTCGAATTAGCTTTATGACCTTTTGGAACATATCCTTTTTTCATTGTACAACAAATCTTTAAACCGTCCTGCTTACATTTAGCCTCATTCAATTGCTTTGTTTTTGAGATCCTAAGGTCGCAAGTGGAAAACAGAGGCAACTTCCCTATTCGATTGCCACTATTTTGTGACCTCAGATCTGAAGCCTTTGATGTTCCACTTTCGCAGGGCCGAAAAAGCAAATCCCTATTCAATTGCAAGGTCCCTCCCACCCCGAAAAAGTATCCCAGCTCGCACAGTGCAAATGCAGGACGAAGTCCTGCGTCTGCTCAGGAGGACCTGCAAGGGCTTTATAAGCCCTTACATATGGTCCTCCGATTGTCCCCAGTGCACCAAACCCCTCCTCCAAACTCCTACATAAGACCCCAATGATGCAGGGACCCCTGCAGCGTCCCCACATTAACCCCTTGCGGGGGTCCCGATTGGTCCCCCCACAGTTTCCCCACATTAAACCCATGCTGGGGGTCCCCATCGGACCCCCAGAGGGTCCCCACATTATTCCTTGCAGTGGGAGTCAGGTTCGTGACCTCCACTGCATTTCAAATGTTTAAATTCCCCGCCGCGGGTCCATAAAGGGCCCGCGGCACACTAATACTTAAGGCTGGCAGCGGGGGTACTGTAAGTTCCCCCACCGGCACCTAAAATTAACCCCCCGCAATGTCCCCACATTAACCCTTGCAGTGGGGGTCACGATCGGATGCGATCGGGAGCCACGCTGCATTCAAATTCAAATTTCCCTGCCACTCATGAGGGTCAATACAGACCCCCATAAGCCCCTAATTAACCCTGTCACTCATGGGGGGTCAACACAGACACCCATAAGCCCCTAAATAACCTTGTCACTCATGGGGTTAATACAGACCCCCATAATCCTCTATTTAACCTTGTCACTCATGGGGTTAACACAGACCCACATAAGCCTCTATTTAACCCAATTTGTCCAATAGGGGTCTATATAGACCCATAGAGGACACTAATTAACCCCTATAATAACACTATAAGTGCCATGAGGTTCATCCAGGACCCTCATGACACAAAGTCTAAGCACTACACTATTAACCTTAACTAAACCCCATTAACCCAACCCTGGGCCTATCTAACCCTAACTATACCTATTTAACCCTATCTGGACCCAATAACCCTAACAGTACCTATTGAACCATAACACTACCTATTTAACCCTAGCTCTACCTATTTAACCCTAACTGGGCCTATTTATCTCTAACTGGACCCAATAACCCTAACTAGGCCTATTTAACCCTAACACTACCAATGTAACCCTAACTGGGCCTGTTGAACCCTATCTGGACCCAATGACCCCAACAGTACATATTGAACCCTAACTGGGCCTATTTACCCTAACTGTACCTAGTTAAACCTATCTGGACCCAATAACCCTAACAGTACCTATTGAATCATAACTAGGCCTATTTACCCTAACTGTACCTTTTTAACCCCCTCTGGACCTAATAACACTAACACTACCTACTGAACCCTAACACTACCTATTTAACCTTAATTGGGCCTATTTAACCCTAACTGGACCCAATAACCCTAACTTGGCCCTTTTTAACCATAACAGTGACTATCCAACCCTAAGTGAGCCTATTTAACCCCCAATGTACCAGTAAATTCCCACCCTACCCTATTAACACATACACTACCTACCCAACACTAATTACAAAAAAAAAAAAAAAAAAACTTAATTACTGAAAATAAAAAAAAACACCTTATTACTGAAAATAATAAAATACATTACTGAAAATAACAAACAGAACACTAAAGAAAATAAAAAAAGAACCCTTCATAAAATAAAAGAACCCACATTACTGAAAATAAAAAAACAAATTTACAAAAAATAATAAAACCTAGTTTACAACAAATAAAAACACCCTAAAAAGGAAAATACATGCATATATATACATAACATTACAGTACATCAATAAATACAGTTCAAATATCCCCCTAACTACAAACTATTAACCCCTATCTACATACAGTATTAACCTAACTACATACATTAAGCCCTATCCAAATATATTAATCACTATCTAAACCTATTTACATAAATGAACCAGTATCTAAACCTATCTACATACATGAACCCCTATCTAAACCTAACTACATACATTAACCCCTATCTGAATACAGTATTCACCAAACTACATATATTAAAATCCTAAATCTAACCTAAAATAGAATAAATAAGACCACTTACCTTGCCTAGATGTCCCTTCAGCGCCAACGGGTTTCCTGCCGCAGGTCTCACCCCAAGGAAAAAAAAGAAACATGAAGTTAGCACAAAATTAAACACAACATAACATTATAAACATTCCTTATATTAAACGGACCTTTCTGCTATGTCCCAGTCCTTTTGGTCTTCTCCGGCTGGGCCTCTGGAAAAAAGAAACATCACATTAGTCAAAAAATAAACACAAACACAATAAACTAAACATTATAAGTATTAAACTTACCTTTTTGCGATGTCCCCGTCCTTCTTCTCTTCTTCCCCGGCTGGGCCCTTTAAAAAAAATTAGTTAAAAAAACAAACAAAAAAACAAACAATGGAGCTCCTCCCTAGAGGAGCACCGCGATGCTAATGACGCTTCTATCGCTTCTTGCGATAACAAAATGGCAATGGCGCCTTCTGATTGGCTGAATTGCTGTCAATCAAATTTCAGCCAATCAGAAGGCGTAATGGAGTGAGCCAATCAGAATAGGATACACCCCTATATCTCATTCTGATTGGCTGATGGACCTGTCAATCTTTTTTTAAACCAATCAGAAGGCTCTATTGCTTTTAGCCAATCAGAATGGGATACATCCCACAGGGTATACATCACTTTGTGATTGTCTGAAGGCATCTGCACCTTCTGATTGACTGCAATCTGACAGTGACAACAGCCAATCAGAAGACGCAGATGCTTGGAGCCAATGACAATGGGATATGCCTTCATGGGGTGTATCTCATTCTGAATGGCTGAAGACAATAGTGCCTTCTGATTGGTTTAAAAATGATTGACAGGTCCATCAGCCAATCAGAATGGCATATAGGGGTGTATCCCATTCTAATTGGCCCTCTCCATGATACCTTCTGATTAGCTGAAGTCTGATTGACAGTTTTCAGCCAACCAGAAGGCGCCATTGCTATTTTGTTACCCGAAGAAGCGCTAGAAGCCTCATTACCATTGGAGAGCTCCTCCAGGGAGTAGCTTCTTTAGTTTTTCTTTTTTTCTTTTTCTTTTTTGAGAGTGGCTTTTTTTTTTTTTTTATGTTCTCAGCCGGGGAAGAAGAGAAGGAGGATGGGGACATCGCGAAAAGGTAAGTTTAATATTTATAATGTTTAGTTTATTGTGTTTGATTTTATTCTCTAACTAATGTGATACCAGAAGGACTGGGACATCGCAGAAAGGTAAGTTTAATATTAAGAATGTTTATAATGTTGTGTTGTGTTTAATTTCATACTAATTTCATGTTTCTTTTTTTCCTAGGGGTGAGACCTGCGGCAGGAAACTTGTCGTAGCTGGAGGAGTATCTAGGCAAGGTAAGTGGTCTTATTTATTCTATTTTAGGGTTTTAATATATGAAGATAGGTTAATACTGTATTCAGATAGGGATTAATGTATGACGTTAGGTTTAGATAGGGGTTAATGTATGTAGATAGGTCTAGATAGGGGTTCATGTATGTAGATAGGTCTAGACAGGGGTTTATGTATGTAGATAGGTTTAGATAGGGGTTCATGTATGTAGTTAGGTTAATACTTATGTAGATAGGGGTTAATAGTATGTAGTAAGGGGCATATTTGAACTGTAGATATACTGATTTATTGTAATGTGTTTATATATATTTTCCTTTTTAGGTGAGTAATTCCTTTTTTATTTTCTGTAGTGGTTGGGTGTTTTTATTTTTTGTTAACTAGGTTTTATGATTTTCAGTAATGTAAGTTCTTTTATTTTATGTAGTGTTTTTTTTTTTCTATAGTGTTCTGTTTTTTTATTTTCAGTAATGTATTTTATTATTTTCAGTAATTAAGTGCATTTTTTATTTGTTTTAATTAGTGTTGGGTAGGTAGTGTATGTGTTAATAGGGTAGGGTGGGGGGTTTATAGGATAGGGCTTTACTGGGTACATTGGGGGTTAAATAGGCCCAGTTAGTGTAACATAGGCCCAGTTGGGGTTAGATAGGTACTGTTATGGTTTAATAGGCCCATGTAGGGTTAAATAGGCCTAGTTAGGGTTATTGGGTCCAGTTAGGGTTAAATAGGTACAGTTAGGGTTAAATAGGTCCAGTTAGGGTTATTGAGTCCAGTTAGGGTTTAATTGATACAGTTCGAGTTAGATAGACACTGATAGGGTTAAATAGGCCTAGATAGGTTTATTGGGTCCAGATAGGGTTAACAGGGTTTAGTATGGGTTAATGGGAATAGTTAGGGTTAATAGTGTAGTGCTTAGACTTTGTGTAATGAGAGTCCTGGAGGACCCCCATGGCATTTATAGTGTTATTATAGGGGCTAATTATTGTCATATAGGGGTCTATAAAGACCCCCATAAGTAACGGGGTTAAATAGAGGCTTATGGGGGTCTGTATAGACTTCCATAAGTGACAGAGTTAATTTTGAGCTCATTTGGCTTTGTATAGAGCCTTATGAGTGGTAGGGTTAATTAGTGGCTTATGGGGTCTGTATAGACTACCATAAGTGACAGGAATAGTTAGGGGCTCATTGGGGGGTTAATTTTATGTGCCCGCTGCAGGCCTTAAACTATTTGTGTGCCGCGGGCCCTTTAAGGTCTCAACTCCCATTGGCTACTCGTCAGCAGAAGCTGCGACCATGCAAGCACAGCTCTGCCTATTGGTTTCATTGGTTTCCTATTTCGGATGTTGGGCGCAGTGTCTCGAACTTGGCTAATTGAATAGCCTCGGAAACGTAGGGGAAAAGCAGCTCACTTGGAGACATCCGACCCTCTGCGAGTGAGCTGCCACCTGCCAATTGAATGAGGCCGATTGTCTGTGTATTTATGAGCTAGGAAATTGAGGATTGTAAAGTGATGTGGTTGGCCTTCCCACACTCCTTAATAAGGTATTTAGATTACTATCATGGGCACAATGGACATAGTCTATGGTAAAGTTATATTTAGGTGAGAGGATGTTTTCTGAACACCTCAGTATATTAATAACAGACAAGCACTTATTAAAGGGGCATTCCCTTTAAAATTAGCATTTCAATATGCTCCTTTATGGCTTGAAATTATTAATGGGGAAGGGGTCTAACTGCATGATAACTTAATCAGCATTGTTTTTGCCACCATAGAGACAGACAAGCAGACAGTGATACTAATTAGCACATCAACTCAGCAAATTTGTATTCAGGAGCCACTCATTTTTAGAAACAATGCTGACTATCTCAGCAATTGCTCACTTAAGAAACACATGACTAGTACAATACATACTTCGTTTTAATGCCTTTTTAAGAATAAAACGTATAACTTGATTTTGACTGACTGAGTGCCTCCCTACCATTTAAGTTACAAAAATAGGAATAAATCAAATGTAATATGCACTGATGTGTTTCAACATCTGGGTTTGCCTTGTTAAATACATAGCTTGGGTGATTGAGCTGAATGGTTGTGGTCTAATAGATTTGTGCCATTTATATTTAAATATGTGAAATATTGTGCATTTTCAGTAGATTGTGTATGTAGATCATAATCCTATCAAAAATACATCCATCAAATTCAGGGGCACACAGACCCAAAAGAGTACTCATTGATATGACAGTGATCAGATGAGTCCTTTTTTAATTAATTATTTTAATAATAATAATTGATTGTACTGCTTGTATTTCTATATTCATCGAAAACTGTTTATCCCTGTACTTTATATTGTCTGTATATAATCTGTATATATATATATATATATATATATATATATATATATATATATATATATATATAAATAAATTATCAATTAATATGTTGTTTGCTGTGCTCTAACCACATTTTTGTGGCTTTTGTAGTTGACCCTTTCCTCATGCAATCTCACCCAATGCAGACATCGATATTAGGCAGACGTGGGTCTGAAAAGCATTCAAGATAAGTTCTGAAAAGCATTCTGTGAAATGTTTTCTAGTGAATAATACAGTGCTAATATGAACAATAATAAAATGACTGAGGAAATGACTCAATATACTACCTTAGAGCAGTGAGATTATCCATTGATAATAAAAATGGCCTAAAGAGACCCTTTGTGTTTTTATAAAAATAATTGTAACTAGGTTACTTAACTTTTATCTTCCTCTGTGTAAGTGTGATATAAAATCCAAACTCCAATTACTTGTAGAGAATAGTAAAATTCTCATGTTCTGCAAATTCACCTTTTCTTTCTTTTCTGCCTCATAAGAGCTGCCATGTTGCACAGGTTTGATTTAAAGCTACATTCACCAATGGAGGTCTTTACACTACCAGTTTTTCATGGTGCTTGGAGGCACATGTCACTGTCTGCTATTTAGCAGCATGAGACACTGGTAATGTGAGGCCCCTCACCCATGGAAATAACTTTAATAGTATATGCAAGTGAGCTGGGTTATAAATGCATCTGATATAGGGGAATTAGTAGTGTAGAATTCCATTTATTTGCATGCACTATGTTTTTTTTAGCTTTGCATAAAAAAAAACAGTTGCAGGTGATGTTTACACCCTCAGGATTGAGCTAGGCTCCTGAGAAGGTTCTTTTTTGTAAAAACTAACCCTGTGTATTTGAGGAAGCTCAGCTTTGCGGCCAATCAGCAATGCTGTATGCAGCCTGTTAGATGAGGCTGCCTCACTTGGTCCTTAAAGGATTATAATCACCATTCAAGTAAAATGCATGAGCTTTTACACAGCTGTTCTTTAGACATACACCCTCTCCTTGATAAATTCTGACAAGTTATAATTGTACTGACATCAAACATTTCAGCTTCTTCTTCCTATTCTAATCTGTCTTTTAGGAGAATGAGCAATTATGCTTGATTTATGGTCCTGCAATGACCTGCAAAGTTTGAGGAAGAAAACGTTCATTATCTCTGTGCATGTGTCTCTGTGTGAGTGCATGCAATTCACTGGGGCTAGGAAAGATCTCAGAGACAAATCATTGGGGCTTGGGGAGGTGATGGGGCAATTCACTGGGGCTGGTGGCGGTAATGGGGCAATTCACTTGGGCTGGGAGAGATCTCAGGGGCAATTTACTGGGGCTGAGGGAGGTGATGGGGCAATTCACTGGGGTTGGGAGAGGTGGTGGGCCAATTCTCTGGAGCTGGGAGAGATCTCAAGGGCAATTCACTGGGGCTGGGAGAGGTGATAGTGCAATTCACTGGGGGTGTGGAAGGTGATGAGGTAAATCACTGGGGCTGGGGGTTACAGGGACAAAGCACTGGGGGTGGGGGAAGTTTCACCTGGGATGTAGGTAAAACAGTCAGTGAATGAAGGGACACAGACCTTGTTCTGGGTATTACTGAAATTAGCTCAATCCTTAGGCCAAAAAGATACAATGTATTATGTACACCAATTTCCACTGGGATTTTTAGGGCGTGTCAACATTGATAGAAAACAGTTTGGAAATGCAAGAAATTCAGCAAACTTTAGGGTAACTGTTTAAATATTTATTTTGGTTTTTTTTTTCATGCAAATACCTTCAAGTCACTGCTGTGCAACCTGGCATGTGTTCATGAGGGAGAAGTTGAAGGGAGGAAGAGATTCCCAAAGGTGCATATCTGTTACTATGGGGGGATTCTTAAAAGTAAGTGTGGAGGATAGAATGAATTAATTAATCTAGTTAAACTGTTTTTTGTAAAACAAAAAGGTTTTATTTAATGAGCCCCTTTAAATTAAAAATAACATTCTTGTGTTGGTAGTTTATTGTTAAATGGACAAATCTCAGAGTCAGCAGGCAGAAGAATATTATCCTGTATATGTTTTATATATACACTAGCGAATTGCCCGTCAAAAAATTACGGGCAATAAAATTTGAAGCCATGGGAATGCTGTTTGAACTGTGCATTCTAAATAGGCTGCGTGCGCGAGGTAAAGCCGTTGGTTTATTGTGTAAAGTGGCAGTGTATAGTCGTAATGTTATTAATGTGGTACACGTCTCGTGAGCATTTTCCGGCTTTTGCAATAGTGCATCTTGTAGGTCGTAGTGTGATGTGTAAAGTGCTACGCATTTGCCAGTGTTTTGCGCGGTCTGGGGCTGTGTAGCCTGGTTTTCATTTTTTTCTGCGGCCATTTTTTTCCTTGCTTTGGCGATTTTCGAGTGGCGAAAATCGCCTAAATCAAGTTAAATTCGCGTTCCACCTCACTCACAGACATCCTGGCTGTTGCCTCATGCTGTCTGTGGTGTTTTTGTATTTTTTGGGGGTGTATTTAGTGTGTTTTTCTGTTTTTTGGTTCGGCCGCTAATCTCGTAAAATTTTGTATCTCGTATCTTTTTTTTTCTAAGTCCCGCGTCTCATTTATTTATTTTTTTCTAATTTTATCAGCTCGCCTCACTGTGCGAGGATTGAATTGGCTAAGTGTTACGGTTTAACGCCTCATCGCCTAAGTCGAACGCACCTTCGCAAAGCTCGACGACGTCTTGCAGTTTGACAACTATTATATGTGATGTGGTCCCCGGGTTACGAACGAGATACATTCCTGAGAACGTTTTTAGGTTGGATTTGTATATAACTTGGATTTCTGATGAAGAATAATAATAATAATAATAATAACAGTACTATAATGGTTCATATGTTGTAATAATAATACAGTGTAATACTGTAGTAATAATAATAATATGTATGTACTGTTACTATTGTGCTCTTTCTACTAATTCAAACAACATAAAAACAAACTCATACAAAAAAGTCTTGGTAGCTCGTTCTTAAGTTTGGGTTTTCTGTAATCCAGGGACCACTGTACAGGCAGTCTCACAATGTGCAAAAAAATGCCGGAATTCATATATGGGACATGTATACAAATAAATAGTTGCTGCTTTATATTTTATGTAAAAAAATAATTCCTTAAAAACCCAAGGTGCCTAACACCTTATAGTAATCAAGCAACTTTAATAATATAGGATATTCCACAAAAACAACGATGATACTAAAATATGTATATATGTATATCACTGCTTTATATTTTATACATAAATGCAGCCAAATTGTGGAATGTATTACAAATTAAGAAAGGCAACATTTAATAAGTGTAGTGGATATTAACATTTTCCTAACCTGAACAGGGAAAATGAGTACATTTTATGTGACTTGTATAAAAGGCTGTATTTAAAAATTGCTGACGGTAAGGAAATTGTGGCATTCTGTGCAGAAGACATTAATCATATCACGCACCACATCTGTTCTTGTGAGAGGAATCTAGTGTTTTCCGTTTCAAGACAGATATCAGAATTGGTGCTGTTAAAGGAAACACATTTCCTATCTAATGAATATTTCTTATATTTTAAATTTATATATTTTTTTCCTCTGAATATCTAATATTTACATGGCATTTCATGATATTTTAACAGCCTATTAATTATCTTCTCAAGGTCAGTAAAACTAAGAAAGAAAATGTTGTACAAATATTGTGATTTCACTCTTATTCTCATTTTATAATGGTAGGTGACTGGACTGATATTTAATATAACGTTTTCTAGTTTTATATTGTGCAATGAGCATGTGAAATAAGCAGCACTTCATCAGTTATTTTCTTAGGTTACAGGGACTGAGAGAGGTCTCACATGTCTAGTGAGGAAGCGGTCAGTGTAATATAGCCCTTAAACTACAATAAATGTAGAGGCAATGTAACCTGTTAGGTCTGCACTTACTTCATCAAGACAAGCTTTAGTGCAATATAGACTGGGGTCTTCATTAATTCTAAGAGGAGACTGATGGTTGTGGTTTTGTATCTGTCAGTGGAGAGAGGGAGAGGTGAGAAGGATGTGTTAGATAATTGGATGTAATTGAATTTCACACCTATGTCCCATGCAAATGCTTAGCAGAGAGCAGGGAGTTTCTATTAATAAATGTAAGCACTACTCTCCAGAAATGTAAACACCCTTCTCCCATACATCTTTCAACTATTATGGATGCCTTGAATGTCCAGCAGAAGCATCAAAATGCCCTTTTTTTTATATTAAAAGCTAGGCTTATGACTTGTTCCCTTTTTCAATTACCTTATATACTCGAGTATAAGCCGAGTTTTTCAGCCCTTTTTTTAAGGCTAAAAATGGCCCCCTCGGCTTATACTCGAGTCACTCGCCCCCCCCCCCCCCTCCCCCCCCGTATCTCTCTAACCCTGCTGTGTCTCTCTACCCCCCGTGTCTCTCTAACCCCCCCGTGTCTCTTTCCCTCCCCCTCCTCATCCTCTACACCCCTCCTCATTCTAAACCTTCCCTCATTCTAACCCCCCCCTCATTCTACCCCTCTGAAACCCCCCTCCCTTTCCCCTCATTTACCTGCATCTGAAGATCCTGCTCCGGCCTCCGTTCCTTCTGGCGTCTTGACGTGGCGCACATGTGACGTCACAGCATTAGCATATACCGGGTGCCGGCACCCGGTATATGCTAATGCCGTGATGCCACATGCGCGCCACGTCATTAGCATATACTGGGTGCCGGCACCCGGTATATGCTAATGCTGTGACGTCACATACACGCCACGTCATTAGCATATACTGGGTGCTGGCACCCGGTATATGCTAATGCCGTGACGTCACCTGCGCCAAAAAAACACAATTATGCCTCAAATTAACTTGCAACCTCACTCACAGGCTTCCTGGCTCTCCCTCTGTGCTGTGTGTGAGTTTGTAAGTTTAATTTGAGGCATAATTGTGTTTTTTTGGTGGTCTTTCCAGTTTCGTGGTTCAGGCGTTTTACGTGCTTCGGTCCTAAGTCCTAAAGGGGTTCGCAATTGCAGTTGCGTGGGGGCTCGCGATGAGTGCCTGTGGTGCTCATCGCAAGGCCTGCAATAAGCGCCTTTGGACAGATATTGTTTTGGACAGAAATTCTGTCTACCTTTCCAGGTACTCTGCAATGTATCAGACCATTATTTGCCATAAGCAAATGTGTATTACTGTTAATATTAGTATAAACCCTTCTAGGCTAGACTAAAGGTTTAGGTCAAAATACAGAGTAACAAAATGTTGTTTTTATATGCACAAATGCTATGTGAGTGAGCAAATTAATTTTCACATGGTCATACAGGTGACCCTCGCAATCGCAGGTTTTCCATTTGCAGATTTGATCTAACATATGCATTTTTTTCTCTCGCTTTTTGACCTGAGATCTGCTTGATGGCCCACGTTGACTCATCCCCCATAACTCGAAAATGAAGCTTGGTCCCTCATGGAACAGCCTGAAAGCATCCTTCCCTTCCCGGGGTGATTTCCACCCAACCCTCTTGCCCCCTTCCTGAGGGATATCTGGCTGGTTAATTTATTTATCTAGAAAACCAGATATTAACTGTTGACACTTACTTCAATATACAGTATATGATGAGAGGCAGTAACCTTAAAACATATATACATCTGTAGGATTCCTGGCTTGTGTATAATCCATCCTGAGCTTTGCAAAAAAAGCTGTGTAATACAGTGGCATATGCTTATGGGAAGCCATGCTTTAAATGTTCATTAAAGCCTTTGTGGGCACATTTGCATGTCCCTACCCAGGTTTCCAGGATGCAGTGTAATAATCATATTTTTCAAAATTCTGAGCAGGAAACATGTTTTTTTTTTTTAAAACTTGTTTTAGACATTCAGATGTGAACACAAATATACTATTTATATGCTACATCTTTCATATATTTATATATATATATATATATATATATATATATATATATATATATATATATATATATGTGTGTGTGTGTGTAGTGTGTGTGTATGAGTGAGGGGCATTTGCTCAGAAGAAACATAGGGATAACGTAAAGGTGAGAAAGTGGGATTTTGAGGAGAGAATGACAGCTGCCAATTGATTATTGAAAAAATTGGCACACAAGAAGTAAAGTAAGTCTTATTTATAATGATTCACTCCAGGTGAACACTGGACAAGTACTTAGTACTATAAATCAAATATAAACATTCCAGTTCTATCAACATATGGAAAATATGAGCTAAAAATAATTGAGTATACTGTAAAAACTTTAAATTTGCTTATAATTATTGCTTATTTTCTGTGCAGTTGTATGTAAATAAATACCTAACTTGAATTACAGTGTAAAGCTGAGACAAAATCTCAATAAAATCTGTACAAAACATAAAAGCAATTTGATTTAAAAATATTATCTCCCTGCTTTGGATCTGGAAAGATAGCCAGCCAGAATAAAAACGGTTGAGAATCACTGATTTAGGAGACCTTTAAAATGCAGGCTAAATCTTCCTTTATTTATTTAATATATTTATGTTAAGCATAAATACAATATATATTCATAAGGCATCAGGGTATTGATTTAATAATTTGTACAATGATTGGGACAATTATTATTTAAAAGGGAAACTTGCATTTCCTTGTCTGTACCTTATTAATTGGACAAAATACCTATGCCCTTGCAGCTAGGAACATTTAGTTAGTACCACAGGAATGGTGCAGCCTGTCGCAATGGCAACCAAACATGACTAAGCGCCAGCACTAATGAAGGAATCTATAATCTAGACACAAGTTTGTCAGATTTACACAGCTCCTGATAAAGTATATATTTACAGAGCAAAAAAAGCAAATGGCTCCAGGTTGCTGGCAATCAGCACATATTATTTGTTGATTTATTACACTGCAATCTTTTGAAACAGGATAACTATGCGGTTTGTGATTTGATGTGCACTGATCTTTTTCTCTAATTCCTATGTAATAAATTATATTGCAGACATTTAGACATTTATATAACTGAAAACAATGTTTGGAACTTTATTTGTTTTTCCTGCAATGTTCATGTGAAAGAACCACTTTATTTGAGTGGTTTTGGAGGATTTTGAAGTATGTAAGAATCTAGCAACATTTAGATGTGCAAGCCATTCTCATAAAATCCTGTTTAAAGAAAATCCTATTTTTTTTTATTCTGCTCACATATACATATTATACATTTTTTTTTTACTTGAACACTTCCTAGTCATTAGAAGACTGAGAACAAGGACTAATTTACTGACCAGCTGACGGATGTGTGGTAGATTTCATGAAGTACAGGAGATCATGATATTTAACACCTACTTACTTCTCCTGCACATTCTCTAAAGCAGAGAGCTCACAACAACTGCTAGCTCTGTCCTGCAAAAATATAAATGCCTCTCTCACACATGCAACCTCTACCAGAGTATCACGGAAACACTAAAGCATTGTCCCCTTTAGTGTTTTCAAATGTATTTAATTTTCTAAGAAGATTATATATATATATATATATATATATATATATATATATATATATATATATATATATACGATTTTATATCTATAGCAACCAATTCATCCAAACAGCTTGATGATGAAGATGTAGAATGTGTATTCTCTTACTCTCTGCAACAGGATTTCCAGAACACCAGAGGAGGATGTTTCCCTTGAGCCTGTTTTGCTCTTTTAAAATATTTGTTGTTCATCTGTGTTCGATTCTTCTGTCCAACCCTGTATATATAATATATTGGCACAGAGCATCTTCTGGAATATGGACATTGTTCACCTTGGAACCAGATAAAAAAAAAAAAATATTCATACATGTTTTTTTACAGAGTTCCTTTAAATAGTATCCTAATTTTTTGTTTCAACCAGCTATAAAAATGGATTAAAGATTGTGCTGTACTGTTTGCACCTTAAGTGGATACTTTAAGCTTAAACCTGCAGGGAAACATTTTAGCCTCAGCAAATTCTCATATATAACAAAAAGGAAAAAAACAGAGTTCCCTATTATGTGCACACCTATTTTAACTCAAAAGAGCTAAAGAGATAATGAATAAAACTTAGCTTTTAATAAATAGTTTTAAAATACTATAAAAATATTCAGAGGCAGGTTGTGTAAATCGAAGTAACTTACATGTATAAATATAATCATATATTAAATCCAGACACTGGGAATGAGTACCATGTTCTAAATAAATTACTTTAAAAAGTAACCATTGATGTGCAAAAAGTGCTAAAAGTGCTAATGCTAAATAATATGGAACCTTAAAGTTAAAATAGGTCCTAAAGTGCTGAAGTGGATTAAATAGATTAAAGTTAATAGAGTAAATATCTAATACAGGGGTGAAAGATTCCCTTTATCTGGAATAAATAGTGTCACACATGGAATAGGCCTAAAGATTTCCCTTATATATTGGACTATTAGGTCATTTAAAGTGACTGGTGCTATTCTTTAAATTAAACTGCATAAATTCCTCAGTGAAATATTATCTTTATATATATTTCTTACTCAATATTTCCGTTTTTTTATTTTTAAAAATGGTATTTTGATAAAGAACAGTAATATCGGTATCAAGCAATTATAGATTAAACGTGAATAGCTAGAGTAACTAGAGGCATTGCTTTCGGTTAGTATTCACTTCAGTGGTGAAATACTATTAGAGAGCTACTACACGGCGTGCCACGAGGTAGAGACGCCTTGTAATGACGTCATCAGCCTGCGTGCACGCTCCTGCGTCTGACCCGACGCACGTTTCTGGATTTTATTTACCCCTCCTAGTTTTGGTTGTGTGTCTAAAAAAACTTTCCTTCCATTGTTAATTCTCATATTGCTTTTTGCAGACTTATTGATGGAATTGCTATCTTTTTGATCAAAATCTGACCATTCTGACTGAAGTTAAAGCATCATCTACTTTATTTCTTGGATTTCTATATTTGTTAGGTCTTCTGAATATGTTGCCTGTTTAAAAGTCATTAAAATCTCTTTGAAATTTATTATGTTTTCTTTCCATCAGTAGCTTTCTGAATTTCTCTATATCTTTTTCTAAGTTATCTTCAAATCCAGTAAACTCACTGTGTGATTTAAACTCTTTGATTTTCTCAATTTTGTTCTTAAGCAACATTTCAGTCTCTTTGAGCTGTTTTTGCTCCCATTCTAATAATAAATTCATCAATTCTTGTGAGCATTTTAATAACACAGAGTCCCATTTTTTTATAAAATCTTCAGATAAGTCTTTAATTATAGGGAAAAGGTTGATTCGTAGCCCTCTAGGTACCAATTTATTGCTAAGGTAGTTTTCCAAGCTAGCCACTTCCCACCACACTTGATATTGTTTCTTATATATCCTGTTTAATTCCATGAATTCTATTTTGAGATTCGGTTCATTAGTTTTACTTGTCAGAAATTGAAATTTATTTGAAAACACTGACTTAACTTCATTTGTCCATGTGGCTGGGTCCCAATTTTGGGATAAAAATCCTGCCATTTTATGTTTACTGTATAGTCAGTGTAATGTATATATACCGGGCTAAACCATAGAAGAACTGAGTTCTAATAAATCACTAATAATCAACAGATAGAGCTATAGGTAGCTCAAGGTTTAGACAAGTGCAATGAACTAATAGGGTGCTACTAGGGATAATATATCATATATAACAAAAAGGAAACAACAGAGTTCCCTATTATGTGCACACCTATTTTAACTCAAAAGAGCTAAAGAGATAATAAATAAAATTTAGCTTTTAATAGTTTTAAAATACTATAAGAATATTCAGAGGCAGGTTGTGTAAATCGAAATAACTTAGATGTATAAATATAATCATATATTAAATCCAGACACTGGGAATGAGTACCATGTGCTGAATAAATTACTTTAAAAAGTAACCATTGATGTGCAAAAAGTGCTAAAAGTGCTAATGCTAAATAATATGGAACCTCTTCATCTTTATATTATTTTACCAGGTGATTCTATTTTCAGGTTGTGCCTCCAGACTGTTTGTAGCTATGTTTTTAGATCATCAATTATATATTAATGTCTTGTTGAACAATAATTGACTAACATAAATCACATGTTCGCAAACAAATAGTGCAATAAAAATAAAGTTTTCTTAAAATTTTAATTGAAACCTAATTTGTAGAAATGAACCTGCTTGCAGAATTTATTCTGCAGGCACATTTCCGTTTAACTATCTTTAATAAACTATCCTGTTCCACTAAACATATATTTGTAATGTCAAGAAGAGTACGGTATTTGTTTTATTTAATTTGCAAACTGTAAGATTCTTACTTTAAATGCAAAACAAATGCATGTTAGGAGATAGATGATGTAATATTCAAAGTTTACAACATCACTTTATCACCAGGAAGCAGCTTGAAAGCTGCAGACGCACACTAAGGTACAGCATGTGCACTTGGCAAGGCATCCAGATAAAGCTAGAACCCATTGAATCTCCTTTATAACCTTGTGTTTCAGAATGTCTGAATTGGCTCATACACTTTACATGAGCAATGAATTTCTACTGATGGCTAATACCGAACCAAGAGAGCACAAACTGTCTAGATAATTGCTGTGCTATATAGCAAGAGGGATATACGTGCATTAAATAAAGAATAGAACGTGTTTTATAGTTGGGAGTTACCAAAGATGCCCCCAATCTCTTTTCACCCAATCTTCCCAGATGCAGTCACAGCTCGTCTGCACTGGTCAGTCATGTTTGCAATATATTGCATGTCGTCACCAACCAGACAGGCGCTCAATTCGTAGACAACCTATAGGCAGTTACATAGTTTGCCTAATGATGAATCCACCCCAGCGGCTTTCTTAAAAGCTGGTATGCTCACTATAATAATGTAGTATAACTCATTGTAAAGGGCATGAGGACTATTAAAGGCAAATATCAAATTGCGAGTCATTGAGTAGATAAAGGTGCTAATATAATCCAAGATTATGTTTTATTAATAGAGTACCTAATTAGCAGATTTTATTACTGTAGAAAATTATAATCAATTCTGATTTGTGTATTCAGTGAGAAAATAATGTATGTATAAATAGAAGCAAAAGAAATGACAAATCACCTAAAATCGCCACCCTAAATGCAGTGTCCTTCAGTTGAGGTAATTTAAAAATACATTTTATTCATAATGAAACATTTTAATTTTGTTCGCAAATTGCTTATTTAAATGAGTCATTCATTGTCTGAACCTTTCCTTTGTCCTTTTTTAATTAGAACATATCACACCATAATAGTACTATATCAACCTCTCTTGTACTTAAGGAATAATTAGTTGTCATGTTGTGGTTCAATGGCTCAGGGTACACAGATCATCAATATAGTAGCTTTAGAAGACATAGTTTAAACTATTAATGACAAAGTTTGGTAGCCTTAGCATTGTCCTGGTGGAAGGTGAACTCCGTCCTAGCCTCAAATCACGCACAGAGTGGTACAGGTTTTGCTCAAGAATATCCCTGTATTTAGCACCATTCATCTTTCCCTCATCTCTGACCAGTTTCCCAGTCCCGGCTGCTGAAAAACATCCCCACAGCATGATGCTGCCACCACCATGTTTCACAGTGGGGGTGGTGTTCTTTGGGGTGATGTGATGTGTTGGGTTTGCGTCAGACATAGCGTTTTCTTTGGCCGAAAAGTTAAATTTTAGTCTCATCAGACCAGAACACCTTCCTGTGAGTTTTGGTGGGTGGCCATCTCTTGGCAGGTTTGCTGTTGTGCCATGTTCTTTCCATTTGGCTATGATAGATTTGATGGTGCTCCTGGGGATCATCAAAGATTTGGATA
>CM050165.1:134791469-134793969 GCA_027410445.1 Discoglossus pictus | reverse complement strand
TCCCCGAGGAACTGAACCATCACAGCTTACTGGCACTAAAGTGTCCAGCAATCCTTTCATGTGATGAGGACTGTCCATCAGTTATGTCACCCCCTCCTACTCACTACCTGGTTTGGGAACTTATCACCCAGGCCAATTAGCCATTTGATTTTGGCCTTAGAGGGGGGTGTCTGACCAGATCATGAGTGCAGACACTTAGTCTCTGATGTATGGGATCCTCCATATGAACAGCAGGTTTACCCATTCACACCTAAGTGTCCATTGTCCCGTGGTGCCCGCTAGCCTTTTCTCCACTGCACTGGACCCCTACAATCAAGCACCTCATAACTGGTGACCCCTCTTCCCAAGGACCCTGGTAATACACTTTATTAAACTCCCTGGGAAAAATGCAGCATTCCAATACCAAACATGCCTGGGTTTCTCTCTATACATCAATAAATAAACATACTACTACAATAATTCCTGCCTGTTAAGGCCACACTACCCTATATAATACACACATACACACCCATACAATGCCCTAAACACCCACATCCCACAGGACATACAATAAGAATCTAGCTGTCACAGTTCAAGTATTCAGGCTGGTAGGATATGGTCGGGGAAAGAAGAAAGAAAGAATAGAAAAAGTCCATGTTAATCCAGGCCCATAGTCCCCCCCTCACCCCCATAGTCCTATAGTCTGACCCCCCTCTCCCCCATAGTCCTATAGTCTGCCCCCCGCCCCTGAACATCACAGGTGGGTTATGCACAAGCCAGGAGACCTACCCACAGATAGCGGTTTCGATCTTTAGTGTGGGGCAGGTACCTAACTCATGTTTTTTGTTGTGGGAAGGTTAATAACTACATCATCATTTAGCCTATGATGGGCAAAAGAGCGATAGAAGCCCTCCACTGTATATTATATTCCTAGTGAAATCCAGAAACATTAAATATCCCTTTAAGTCTCCTGGTAGGAGGGAGAAAGGGGTACCTCACTAACCTGTGTAAGAGGAATAGAAAATACGGAAGCTAAACATAGTCATATAAAGTCACATATAATACACTTAATTTCCATTCCTTTGGCAGACCTTTAAGGCTAAGCCAAATTAATATACAATTCCAGTTAAAAATGAGCAACACGATTTTAGAATGGACAAAAATGCAGTCTCTAATTTATTACTTTTATATGCAATTATGCTAAATGAGAATATATAATTTCACTTTCAAATGGTCTGCTTCCTTGGGCAGGAGGAGATTGAATACACAAAGAGGTTGTATCTCAACAATGGAAAGGTAGCATATATAACTGCTCTAATTGAATGCTCATTTCCTAACAAGGGTACAACATTTTTAGAAAAAAGCTGCAAGAAACAGGCATAGCAAAGAAAATGGAATAGTAAAGAATAATTTCATATAGAAGTGTTATTTAATTTTTACTATTTTTTGCACACTTTGTTATTCAAAATACTATATAGACAATTTTTGACCACAGTGGTACTTTAACTATAACATACCATGCTATGCTTGAGAATTATTAGATCTTCTTAAATAGGGAATTGCTCAATTCAAAACTAATTAGAGCATATCAGACCAATCGCTTCCCATGTGTCATCAAAGGAAACATCTCCACATACCATATTTACTATTAAGGGGGTCATCCATACACAGTATCCCTTTTATTTGGGATATTAGATAATGAAATTCCCATGAAAAAATCTAATAGATATTCCTATTAAAAACAAATTTATTAAAACAGAGGAACCTCACAATATCTGGGGACATAGATCAAAAAGCTTTCCTAATAAATACAATCCTTATCTTTAAGCCCAATGGCCATTTCACTACACAGCACAGCTTTATCTGTAATATATTTAAAAGGACATTGAAAAATTGTTTACATTGTTCCTTTTTAAGGATGGTATTTGATTATGTACTGATGTGTGTTTTATTTTTTTAATTCTCTCAAACTAGAATAAAACTTGTGCAAATGTTCAAGCTGCTTTGGGGGCTTGCCCCTGTCAGCCAGTGAGCAGTAATATATCTGTATCAGTCTGACTTGTCTGCCAATGAAATCTACAGTAGGAAATACAGTGGTGGCCTTAGAACAACATAAATCAATTTCAGTGGAGATTATACTTTTCAATGCCTAACTGAGTAGGATTAGATAACAAGCTTTCAAGGTCATACCCCCTTCCTCAAAGCAAGATCTGCAGGAGAACTTGCTTTGAGCAAGGGGCTATAACCATTAAAGCTTGCAATATAATCCTAGTCCGTTAACTATTAAAATATATAATCCTCCACTAAAATTGTTTTCTAATGAAATCAGCAGACATATGTATGCTCGGAAGTGTAAACAGGTTTTACTTAGCATGCTTTAAACAGTACCAGTTGGTTGGGTTTTGCATGAGAATTTTTTTTTTTTTTAAATGCATGAAAAAAAGGAA
Source organism: Discoglossus pictus (assembly GCA_027410445.1). Taxonomy (NCBI): domain Eukaryota; kingdom Metazoa; phylum Chordata; class Amphibia; order Anura; family Alytidae; genus Discoglossus; species Discoglossus pictus. Next base: position 134,791,543 of record CM050165.1, on the reverse strand, counting down.
TTGTGTTCCCAGTCTCTTATGTATATGTATTATAATTCAATAAAAATATACATTACAAATCAATTTTGATCTTT